>RJVU01044332.1:49661-118475 GCA_003731715.1 Anabarilius grahami
CGTTGTGGTGTGGCTCGATTCCGTTGTGTTGAGGCTCGATTTTGTTGTGGTGAGGCTCGATTTCGTTGTGTTGAGGCTCGATTTTGTTGTGTTGTGGCTCGATTTCGTTGTGGTGTGGCTTGATTCCGTTGTGTTGAGGCTCGATTCCGTTGTGTTGTGGCTCGATTCCGTTGTGTTGAGGCTCGATTTCGTTGTGGTGTTGCTCAATTTCGTTGTGGTGTGCCTCGATTCCTTTGTGTTGTGAACTTAAATTTTGTTGTGTTGTGCACTGCTGGCCCACCGTATGCAACAGTTCAAAATAAAACAATATTCGATAAAGGAGTAAACAACTCAGAGGGGTATAAATGCACAGGACACTAATGAACAAACAAGACACAGGTGATGGTCTGATGAGTTTCTATGGTGACCGACACAAACACAGGAAACATGGGAACTGAGCAAAAACTAAATCAAAATAAGAGTCCTTGGGTGTAAATAAACCAAATTTGCTCTATAGCAGGATAGAACGAGTGGATCCTTCGCAGCCTATCCCAAGATTCACTGCGCGCTGGTGACGACGAGATGCAGGATTACACTTTCAAATGTAAGTATGGGTTTCAACTTGCTTGAATATCTTACAATACAAATGTACAAAGAACAGTGGTGGACAGTAATGAAGTATTTTTACTTCGTTACTGTATTTAAGTACATTTTCAAGTATCTGTACTTTACTCAAGTATTTTTATTTTGAGCAACTTTTACTTTTACTTCATTACATTCCAAAGCATAAGATCGTACTTAACCCTAACCCTATTGCAGCTGTTCTCGAGTCAACAAATCATTGATTCAATGATCCGTTCAGAGCGACTCTCCAGTGAATTAATTTACAAGTCTGACTGAAAATTAGCCAAGAACTCGAGTGCGCACGACTGATGGTGAAAAGTAAGTCAGCCTACTAATGTTGAATTCTAGGATGAATTATTGTAACTGAAAATCATATTTAGGTCGGTTGTTTTTGAACTAAATCTGCTGTAAAGAGCGATCTGTTTAAGCCCACTGAAATGCTTTAATGCGACACGTCCACATCAGTGTCTACAGATCGCGATCTCGATTCAATCACATCAAATCACATCAAAACTAACTTGGTGCTTCTAAATAACGGTTGTATCGATTACATCGTTACGACACTAGGAGGCGACAACTGACTGTTAAAATGTATTTGACATTGAATGATTCATTTAAAAGATTTGTTCAAAAACATTGATTCATCCAGTAATGAAACAAGGGAAATGAGTGAGTCATTAAATCATTCATTCAAACCTATTTTTTTTTAATTAAATTTTTTAAATAGACTGCAGCAATTAATATTTTGTCCTCTAGTAATTAATTATATGCAATTTTGTTTAGTTGTCTATTCAGAATCATGGGAGAATCATGATTTCTATTTGAAAGAAACAAATAAAAATCTTGATTCTCATTTTATCCAGAATCGTGCAACTCTAACACAAATTATAATAACACACGTTCATCTTCCTCGCTGCTGTAGCAATGTTTTAAAATGTTATGTATTTAACCCTATATGTTTCATCTGTTTTTATATTGTTTGTCAACACACATTACATATTATGTGTCTGCATCCACACTGACTAGTGCTGGCTATTTGACAATTCATAATCATTCATAATTATTTTGAGCTATAGGATTATATAAAATATATAATATAAAATTAAATTATATAAGTGGCCTATAAAAAATTACAAAATAAACATTCATCAATTAGTGCTTTTTTACTTAAGTACATAAAAAATCAAGTACTTTAGTACTTTCAAGTAAAATTGAAAAGGAGCACTAAATACTTTCACTTGAGTAATATTTTATGATACGTATCTGTACTTTTACTCAAGTTCTTGATTTGTGTACTTCGTCCACCACTGCCAAAGAATAATAATAAACTTTAAAGCGATTCAAATGTTGACATTTATTACTTCGATGCGATTTTATAGGGTTTGTGAACCCGGTTTTGTTTTCAGACAATATAACTTTCAAAAAAAGTCCAGTACAAACGTTATGTACTTTGAAATAATTTTCTGTATTTATTTTTTACAGGTGTTTTACCTGTATTTTGAATTTTGCACTTAATTGCGTTGTGTTTTAGGGTTAACAGAAATGCCCGTAAAATGACAGGATAATGTCCGGTTATTGAGCTTCCAGTACTTTTACTGTTATTTTACATATTTATTTTTTACAGTGCAGATAATGATTGGCTCTGTGCATAGAAACATGCATTTCTTTAGTCTGTAAACATTCTGCACAATCATGATCAGAGAAATGAGAGGAGTTTTGTCTTTGAAACCATGAAATGATCTTAAAGCTACACTGTAATATATATACATTCACTTTTGTCCCTCTAACGGTTAAAAAATAAAACTGCACGTCTTGCAGAAGAACAGTGTTTTGGTTGTGCTCCGGCTCTTCTGCACCGGTGTACATGTACACAGATACATGTCCTAGGACATCTTTTCAGAGCGGATGGACAAATAAATAATGCAAATTTTCTGTTTTATGCTACCCACAGCTGGGGCTGCTTTGAATGTGATATTTTACGCACGTGCACGTAATGTAGGTATGCAATTTCCCTGTAAAATAAATCCGGACAGCTTTAAAATAGGCTACTAATCATTATTATAGGTTTATCACTATGTAATTTGGGTAAAGGAAAGACTTGGTTTGGAAGATGGATTTTTTTGCACTCTCACATTAATAACATGTTTTGTTTAGATAAAAATAGTCAATGTTGACTTCATAGTGACTAAAGAAATGACTGTTTTATAAAACAGTAGGCCTGTCAGAATTTTTAATTCTTCATCTTTGTATTAACTGCAGAAGAATGAAGTGATGTATCCAGCCCTTACTAAGCAAACGTTTTAGCCATTTGCTAGTAGAGGCGTACGTCATCAAATGTATTGGTCTCATAGTTGGTTCTGTATGGGTGGTTGGGCCTTAAAAAAAGCTGCTGTAGAAAATAAGCGGCCGGTCTCTGCTTTGGAAGGAGACTAGAGGGTGGGGAACACTCATTTCCTGGAATGTTTGGCTCTTTCACAATACAGCCATTCATTTTGAGTCTTGGTTCTGGGAGAATACCAGACATGCAGGTCAATGTACACATGAAACATGGCATAAGAGCAAAGACTTATGGAGAGGTGGGTTTTATGGATAGTGCCACATCATGGTGCACCTTCAGCCAACATCTAAATTTAATTTCTGAGAGAGAGAGAGAGAGAGAGAGAGAGAGAGAGAGGTGACAAACTTACTTTTGAGGTTGTATTGAGAGAATTTGGGTTACTCATTTCGAAACAATCCAATACTTCTGAAATATGTACACAACGTACACATAAACGCATGGTTGTACTGTAGATGCCAACAGGGAAACACATTGCAAAGCTAACTCTGACAGAAGATCACATTTCAATGTTTTTTCATTTTGCCTTTTACTATTCAAACCCAATTCCTCATTATGTGCATTAACACATCATCTATGTCTGCATATGTGGAATATGATTAGAATCGTACTCTTTATGCAATTAAAAATACATTTTTTAAACTTACACTACCGGTCAGAAGGTTTTGAACAGATTGTTTGATGTTTTTAAAAGAAGTATCTTCTGCTCATCAAGGCTTCATTTATTTGATCCAAAATACAGTAATAACAGTAATATTGTGAAATATTATTCCAATGTAAATCAGCTGTTTTCTATGTGAATATATAGTAAAGTGTAATTTATTCCTGTGATGCAAAGCTGAATTTTCAGCATCATTACTCCAGTCTTCAGTGTCACATGATCCTTCAGAAATCATTCTAATATGATGATTTGATGCTCAAGAAACATTTATGATTATTATCAATGTTGAAAACAGC
This sequence comes from Anabarilius grahami, assembly GCA_003731715.1. Classification (NCBI taxonomy): domain Eukaryota; kingdom Metazoa; phylum Chordata; class Actinopteri; order Cypriniformes; family Xenocyprididae; genus Anabarilius; species Anabarilius grahami. The sequence goes on from RJVU01044332.1 coordinate 53,557, forward strand.
TGTGTACAATTTTTTTCAGGATTATTTGATGAATAGAAAGTTCAAAAGAACAGCATTTGTCTGAAATATAATCTTTTGCAACATTGTAATTGTCTTTACTGTCACTTTTGATCAATTTAATGCACCCTTGCTGAATAAAAGTATTAATTTCTTTCAAAACAAAACAAAACAAAAACCTCTGAGCCCAAACTTTTGAACGGTAGTGATAATGTTACAAAAGCTTTCTATTTCAGATTTCAATTCAGCTTTTCCAACACAGAAATAAATTGCATTTTAAAATATATTCAAATAGAAAACAGTTATTTTAAATTGTAAAAAATAGCTGTATTTTGATCAAATAAATGAAGCCTTGGTGAGCAGAAGAGACTTATTTCAAAAACATTAAAAACAATTTAGATCTGTGACGGTCACTGTACTGTATATCGCTGTGGACCAAAGCATTTGATAATGATCATCTGAGCATCAGTTAGAATCTACTGAAAGTGAAAAACAAATCACTGTATGCCATCAGAAGTGTCTCTATTCATTTATAACCTTTTAGACTAATAATGCAGGTCTTTTATTATTTGCAAAAATCATGTTTAATAAATATTTATAACATCTAAAATGACCCCAGATAATTTTATTTTTTATTTTAATTAATTACTTTTTGTTGTCCAGTGAAAATAATGACAAGATATGTAAAAATTATCATTTGATTATACGTCTTTTTGTCATTGATTATATAATCAAATGTAGATTTTTGCAATCTATACATTTATATCAAAACTTTCGGTAACACTTGAAGGGGTGTGCATAAGACTGACATGACACCTTCATAATCATGACGTGACACGTGTCATGAATATGAAGGAGGTTTTATGCATGTTTATGACAATTGTGATTAAATATCATTCGCTCAATTATGTCATTTTTAATGCAAAGATGACATTGTTTGAGATGTCCGAGTTATGACAACTTGACATAAACCAATACATCATAACCTGTCAGTGTCTTTGTCATGACAACTTGACATTATTAAACCGTCATGTGGGTGGTTTTGACATGAGGCCATTATAATAGTGTCATGAATATGTATCTTGACCTCAACTACAGTGGTACAAATTGAACTTGTCATTAAAATGTCATTAAGTGACAATACTCTGACAAATAATTTTATAACAGCATCATGAATATTTTTAATTTCATGTTTTGTTTTGTTTTTAAGTTTCCTCCAACAGAAGGTCAGATAATAGACAATTTCAAATTTCTTAAAAAAGATGACACTGTTATAAAATAATGGTAACACTTCATTTTAGGGTCTTAACTAGTTGCTTATTACTATTAGCATGCATATTACTAGAATATTAACTATTTATTAGTAATTATTAAGCACATATTAATGCCTTACTCTGCATGACCTTATTCTAGATTCTTAATCCTACCCAATACCTAAACTTAACAATTAACTATATTTATAAACAGTAAATTAGGAGTTTATGGAGGGAAAAGTCATAGTTAATAGTTTATATATGTGTTCCCTATACTGAAGTGTTATCAAAATAATGTAATGTATTGTTAATGTTAAAAAGCAAAGTAGTTTAAGTTTGATAATTAATCTGCTATGTCATGTTTATGACAGGTTATGTTGTCTTGGTAATGTCAAGTTGTCATAACTCGGACATCTCAAACAATGTCATCTTTGCATTAAAAATGACATAATTGAGCGAATGACACTTAATGACAGTTGTCATAAACATGCATAAAACTTCCTTCATATTCATGAAATGTGTCACGTCATGATTATGAAGGTCTTATGCACACCCCTTCAAGTAAAGTGTTACCAAACTTTCCTATAATTGTACATAAGTTGAATACGGAAGGCGATCTGGCGGAAGCTAGATATTTTACTTCATAACTTCATAACTTTCTTACACAAATGCATCACTTCTCTTCAGAAGGCCTTTATGAACCCCCGGAGCCGTGTGAAGTACGTTTATGATGGATGGATGAACTTTCTTCAGCTCATACTCGTTGATCCCATTCACTGCCATTATAAAGCTCGGATGCGTCAGGATATTTATTAATATAACTCAGATTGTGTTCATCAGAAAGAAGGAAGTCATATACACCTGGGATGGCTTGAGGGGGAGTAAAGCTTGGGGTAAATTTCATTTGAAAGTGAACTAATTATTTAACACAACTACCACTAATGTATAGAACTCATTAAAAGGTGAAATTGTTGTGTGGATGATACAAGCCAAGCCATTATAAAACAGAAACACTGAGGAAACAGGAGTGAAGTGTGTTATATTAGCTGTTGTGTTAGGAAGACGGTGTTTTCCTGCACAGAAATGTAAAGGAGCAGCTGGTATATAATGTCAATAAAGGCGTTTTACCTCATATTTATACCAGTAACAGGCAACAGGTCACAAAGAAGATTTTTAAACACTAAAATAAATTGTATATATCTACGTAAATAAATACTAATTGAGTCGTTCGGTCATTAACGAACAACTTTGAAATCCTTAAAGTCCAGTTTGTCGACGGTTCGCTCGTTCTTGAACTCAGCTTTGGCGATTCGTGACTGCGGGCTGCCGGTGGTGCGGAGCCAGCGCTGCATCTGCTGGACTTTGGAGGCCGGACCCTGGAGCTGCCCCTGAACCGTCCCATCGTCGGTGTTCTGAACCCAGCCAACCAGACCCAGCTTCTTCCCTTCTGACTGGAAACACACACAGACACCAGTCGGACTCATGAACAGAGCATTATATACACTATGGTAATGCAAAGTGTGTACATCACGTGATTTAGAGAAAGTGTATTTTGCCTGTGTTAAAGGATTAGTTCACTTTCAAATTAAAATTTCCTGATCATTTACTCACCCTCATGTCATCCAAGATGTCCATGTCTTTCTTTCTTCAGTGGAAAAGAAATGAAGGTTTTTGAGGAAAACATTCCAGGATTATTCTCCTTATAGTGGACTTCAATGGAGCCCAAACGGTTGAAGGTCAAAATTACAGTTTCAGTGCAGCTTCAAAGGGCTTTAAACGATACCAGACGAAGAATAAGAGTCTTATCTAGAGAAACCATCACTCATTTTCTAAAAAAAATTAAAATAATTATATACGTTTTAACCATAAATGCTCATCTTGAACTAGCTCTCTTTTTTTTTTTTTTAGAAAATGTCCGATGGTTTCTCTAGATAAGACTCTTATTCCTCGTCTGGGATCATGTAGAGCTCTTTGAAGCTGCACTGAAACTGACATTTGGACCTTTGAACCCCAGTGAAGTCCACTATATGGAGAAAAATCTGGAATGTTTTCCTCAAAAACCTTCATTTCTTTTTGACTGAAGAAAGAAAGACATGAACATCTTGGATGACATGGGGGTGAGTAAATTATCAGGAACATTTTATTTTGAAAGTGAACTAATCCTTTCATGCCAATAGTTCCTCTCAGGACCTTAAAGACTAAAATGTCCCCATTGAAACCTGCAATTTTTGATCACAGGGCCATTTAACTATACAATGATGCAGTCTTTATTAATAGGCTTTCATTCTGTTGGCAAAGCCTCAAAATTAAAATTTGTACAATTTTTTACCAGACTGTGCCATTTTCTCAGGTTAGGCCTATGAAGCAAATGCTCGCTTTTTTTTCTGTTTTCTGCGTATTATAGAGCCAATTGGATAAATTATGCAGCTATAATTGTGTGTGTGGATGTCAGAGTGTGATTTGTAATTGTGTACTAAAAACAATTGTGTGTGCATTAATATTTGAGAGAGAAAAATACTACAGTAGTGCAAATAACAAATCCCACCGCTGTACCAGTGGAGTTCTGCTGCCATCTAACGGGGAAAATTTGGTACTGCACCCAAACAAAATATTACTGAAAGCTCATTTTTTGAGATATCAACCTCAAACTTAGAACACAACTTGTTTAGATATATGGCTTTGATTTTCTAGCAGTTTTTGAGTTCAAATGTTTGATAAAATATATATTTTATATCAAATAATGTTAATTAAAACACTGATTAAAAAGGACAGAAACAATATTTTACTCCTCAAAACAAAATTTCCAGTATTTTTCTAACAGATGTGGAGTAAATACATGAACAAAATAAAACCTTGTGTTAAAGTTAAGATGAATTGCCTTTAGTTACCTATTGACTTCTGTAATCTGAAGTTTTTTACAGGACAGTCAATGAGAAAAACTGCTGAAATGGGACTTGATTTTACCCCTGGAGAACTAGTTAAAACTAAAATACAAAAACACACAACAAAACGACTAAAGCAAATAAGAGGGCCTTGGTGGCTAAATTAAAGTTATTTTAGAGGCTGAGAAAGAACATCTTGAAGATTAACCGTTTTCTTTGAAATAACATTCACTGATGAATCATTCACGATACCTGAAGAGTGTATTAAGAGCGTTAACTTGTGTTCATTTTGATTTCAAGATGAATTTTATATTATGAAGGAAGATTTTAACCAAATGTTGAACTGTGTTCACAGGACTAGAGTAGAAATGTCTGGTCAGGAAAGGTTGTGATTTGTGTTGTAATTCTACACAGTTCATTAATCTCAATATCTGTTGACCACAACAACACTTTTTGTGTTACCTTTTATATTTTTGTAGTTTTCCAAAATGTTTTGTGTTATATATATATATATATATATATATATATACAGTGGGTACGGAAAGTATTCAGACCCCCTTAAATTTTTCACTCTTTGTTATATTGCAGCCATTTGCTAAAATCATTCAAAGTTCTTTTTTTTTTCCTCATTAATGTACACACAGCACCCCATATTGACAGAAAAACACAGAATTGTTGACATTTTTGCAGATTTATTAAAAAAGGAAAACTGAAATATCACATGGTCTTAAGTATTCAGACCCTTTGCTGTGACACTCATATATTTAACTCAGGTGCTGTCCATTTCTTCTGATCATCCTTGAGATGGTTCTACACCTTCATTTGAGTCCAGCTGTGTTTGATTATACTGATTGGACTTGATTAGGAAAGCCACACACCTGTCTATATAAGACCTTACAGCTCACAGTGCATGTCAGAGCAAATGAGAATCATGAGGTCAAAGGAACTGCCTGAAGAGCTCAGAGACAGAATTGTGGCAAGGCACAGATCTGGCCAAGGTTACAAAAAAATTTCTGCTGCACTTAAGGTTCCTAAGAGCACAGTGGCCTCCATAATCCTTAAATGGAAGACGTTTGGGATGACCAGAACCCTTCCTAGAGCTGGCCGTCCGGCCAAACTGAGCTATCGGGGGAGAAGAGCCTTGGTGAGAGAGGTAAAGAAGAACCCAAAGATCACTGTGGCTGAGCTCCAGAGATGCAGTCGGGAGATGGGAGAAAGTTGTAGAAAGTCAACCATCACTGCAGCCCTCCACCAGTCGGGGCTTTATGGCAGAGTGGCCCGACGGAAGCCTCTCCTCAGTGCAAGACACATGAAAGCCCGCATGGAGTTTGCTAAAAAACACCTGAAGGACTCCAAGATGGTGAGAAATAAGATTCTCTGGTCTGATGAGACCAAGATAGAACTTTTTGGCCTTAATTCTAAGCGGTATGTGTGGAGAAAACCAGGCACTGCTCATCACCTGTCCAATACAGTCCCAACAGTGAAGCATGGTGGTGGCAGCATCATGCTGTGGGGGTGTTTTTCAGCTGCAGGGACAGGACGACTGGTTGCAATCGAGGGAAAGATGAATGCGGCCAAGTACAGGGATATCCTGGACGAAAACCTTCTCCAGAGTGCTCAGGACCTCAGACTGGGCCGAAGGTTTACCTTCCAACAAGACAATGACCCTAAGCACACAGCTAAAATAACGAAGGAGTGGCTTCACAACAACTCCGTGACTGTTCTTGAATGGCCCAGCCAGAGCCCTGACTTAAACCCAATTGAGCATCTCTGGAGAGACCTAAAAATGGCTGTCCACCAACGTTTACCATCCAACCTGACAGAACTGGAGAGGATCTGCAAGGAGGAATGGCAGAGGATCCCCAAATCCAGGTGTGAAAAACTTGTTGCATCTTTCCCAAAAAGACTCATGGCTGTATTAGATCAAAAGGGTGCTTCTACTAAATACTGAGCAAAGGGTCTGAATACTTAGGACCATGTGATATTTCAGTTTTTCTTTTTTAATAAATCTGCAAAAATGTCAACAATTCTGTGTTTTTCTGTCAATATGGGGTGCTGTGTGTACATTAATGAGGAAAAAAAATGAACTTAAATGATTTTAGCAAATGGCTGCAATATAACAAAGAGTGAAAAATTTAAGGGGGTCTGAATACTTTCCGTACCCACTGTATATAAAAGCCATTAAATAGCATAAAATAACAATGTGTTCAATTAGTGTATCTTTTGTATGTTTAATAGTTTTTATAGACAAGACCTTAATGTTTTTGTATATTGGTCATTCTACACAATTGGCTCAAAGTCAGAGTTGGAAACGTTTTGAAAAAAAATGTGTCCACAAATTTTGTATGTATGCAAATTGTATAATATCCAGATACACATTTCTAGTAATTGTGCAGTTAATTCTCATATTGTATTTTCAGAAAGTTTTGGAATATTTTTCATCTCCCCAAATTTGTCACTACCGAAACACAATAATAAAATAATTTAATAAGAAGAGTCACATTGACCTATTAAGATTTTGTTTACATCTACCTTGCTATTTTTAAAAAAGGTTTTCACGGGTAAATCAATAACATTTTTAACAATATTTCAAGTGTAATTTATGAGATTTGTTGTGTTTCTTTGTAAAAGTCATAAAGTTTATCAAACTGATTTCAAAGTGAAGGATTCATTAGTTTGAATAAACACTGAACCAAACACTATAATTCAAAATACTTTATTTTTGACGAAACATCCCATGTTTCGGTCGTGACTGCACAGTTTCAATGGTGACAGTAATGTGTTGGTATCGACCACATCACATGACACAATTTAACTTTCATACTAAAACATATTAAAACGCTAATGATTTGCATAACTGTACTAAAATTCTGTTTATTTCTCACAAATAAACAATTATGTTTTCCCTTTTGTCACTACCAAAACAATGATGTCACTACCGAAACAGCCACGACTGAAGTTTCGGTAGTGACAGTTTTCGATACTTTTGAGCCGCTCAAAGATGATAATCAGCACATGGTTATCTAACACAGTTCTGATCAGCTGTACACAGAAAACAAACTAAATTTTACGGAATAACACCCAGAAAAGTTTGCTTAATTGCAGAAAAAGGTGTTTGTTGACGTTCCTTAAAGTTCCACGCAGATTTTCAGACTTTTGAACACGTTTAAGTCAGAATGATGATCTGCTGTGAAAGAGAGGCTGTGAGAGGAGGAACACAGGAATATTTCCTGATGTGGTTCAAATCAGCCTCAGACAATGGACTCAAACACACACTGTTCCGGTAGTGACATTTTTATTTTTTACATAAAGTTTCATGATTTAAAAATAAAATATATATGTGTATATATATATTTTTTTTTTTACTTCACTATTTAATTTACTGTTCACGGTTATANNNCTGTTCACTGTTATATTTTTAAAACCAACAATGGAAAAAACTGCAAAAAATTATTTCAACATCATTTTCACAAGTCTAAATTTAGGGGTCAGGGTTCGGGACAGACACCTCCCAATTAAAGGACCCAATAAATGATGATTATATATATAGCAGTATGGGGTGTTTTCCTTTTTTTTATTTTATTTTTGATTCTGTTTAGATGAATTATTGTTTTCTATTGTGTGTTTTTAGAGGAACATTTCCGGCATCTTGATGTTCTTTGATCCGTGGAACTGAGTATGTGTGATCTAGTTTTTTGTTTTGTTTTATATTAATCGGATGAGTTTCTTTTTCATCTGTATGTTTTGTTTTGCAGCCTCCCGCAGGTCATCTGCTGTTTTTCTGAGTTTGGTTTATTATGTTTTTTTTTTCTTTAATTATATGATGATTGTGTCTTTATTTTAGTTTTTGTGTTGAGATTTTGGTTTGGTCAGTTGGCATTGGGCCGTTTATGCTGTGTTGCGTGTCCTTTACCTCTATAACATTTACACTACCGTTCAAAAGTTTGGGATCGGTACGATTTTTTATGTTTTTAAAAGAAGTTTCGTCTGCTCACCAAGACTGCATTTATTTAATTAAAAATACAGTAAAAACAGGAATATTGTGAAATATTATTACAATTTAAAATAACTGTTTTCTATGTGAATATACAATAAAGTTTAATTTATTCCTGTGATCAAAGCTGAATTTTCAGCATCATTACTCCAGTCTTCAGTGTCACATGATCCTTCAGAAATCATTCTAATATGCTGATCTGCTGCTCAAGAAACATTTAATGTGTACAATTGTACAAAATATTTGTGTACAATATTTTTTTTCAGGATTATTTGATGAATAGAAAGTTCAAAAGAACAGTGTTTATCTGAAATCTAATCTTTTGTAACATTATAAATGTCTTTACTGCCACTTTTGATTGATTTAATGCATCCTTGCTGAATAAAAGTATTCATTTCTTTCATTTCTTTTCAAAAAAAAAATTTAATAAAAATTCTTACTGACCCCAAACTTTTGAACGGTAGTGTATAATGCTACAGAAGCTTTGTGTTTCAGATAAATGCTGTTCTTTTGAACTTTCTATTCATCAAGGAATCCTGAAAAACTGTTTTTAACATTGAAAATAATCATAAATGTTTCTTGAGCAGCAGATCAGCATATTAGAATGATTTCTGAAGGATCATGTGACACTGAAGACTGGAGTAATGATGCTGAAAATTCAGCTTTGCATCACAGGAATAAATTACTTTGTAAAATATATTCAAATTAAAAAACAGTTATTTTAAATTGTAATAATATTTCACAATATTCCTGTTTTTACTGTATTTTTAATTAAATAAATGCAGGCTTGGTGAGCAGACGAAACTTCTTTTAAAAACATTAAAAATCGTACCGATCCCAAACTTTTGAACGGTAGTGTATATATATATTAATCTTACTGATATCTTAAATATTATTGTGGGATCCAACAGATAATAGAAGGATCTTAGTAAACATCTAAGATTTGAATACTTAAATGCTTTTTAAATGTGTGTTTTGGTTGATGTGCAGCAGTTTGCACCAATTCTGTAGAATGGTCCATATACATAAATGTTCCATAAATAAACCCACCCTAAGAAATATCTGGCAGACACTTTCTTCACAGTCATTAGTATCAGCTGAAGGCACTGTGACAACTTGCCCCACACGAGAGCATTACCTGTGTGTATTTTCGAAAGAACACGCCCTGCACTCTGCCATACACCTCATAATCCACAGACAGCAGCTCTTCAGCGGACATGACGACCTCCTGGAACAATCTGAGTCTGGATATAATATAATATATGAATATAATCAATATAACAGCTCTGATATCACAGATTTTCCAACTCATGTCAAACACACAGTATGACGTACCGGTGGAGGGACGACAATAAACAGCTTTCTGGTTTCTGGAATCCGCAGTCAAATCGACTTTATAAGCGTTTCAACATTTGATATGAAGTAGCGTTTGGCTCATGAAGTGACACATGCGCACCATCATCATCATCACAGCGCGTCGCTCATCCGGGTCACGGCTTGGCGTCTGACGCAACTGGCCAATAGCAAATGTGAAGGAAGTTTGCGTTGTCTTGTTCCTAAGCAACAAGTGTAAACACAACTGGAAACATTGTTGAACCTGAAGCGGTTTACATTCACAGAAAACACACACCGGTAAGATAAACACACATTATATCTTGGAGAATGCTTATGAAAATGTGCTGATATGGAAGACACTGCATGAGAATAGAGTAAAACTAATCACAACATTTTTATTTGTGTTTTTCAGTGCTTGTCAGACCTGAGGACTGGGTAATCATTTATATGCTGGCTAAGAAAGGTTAGATATTACACTAGTTTAAAAACAACCCAAGGGCTGGGTAAATATAGGACTGATGGGTTGTTTATTTAACCCAGCATAATGGGTTGATTCATTGATAAGCTTGTGTTTTTTACTTCATACTTCATTTTTTACTTTCACAACCACTGGTTTGCATGATAATTCCGTTATTTTCAGTATTATTTTATAGTATAGCATATTTAATATCGTTTTTAATGCATATTGATTGCATTTTAGCTCGTTTAACAAATATTAGAAGTAAAAATTAAACATTTAGAAGTAATTCAAGTGTAATCGATCAGTTTCTGTCGGCCTGTTTCCACCGTAACGCCGCTGGATCTCGTGCCGGAGATGATTTACGTTCGGAGCGGGAACTGATAACTTCAGACCGCCGCCTGCGTTTCACTCGTAGCCGAAAAATTTAACACATTTTTAGATAAAATTAAACATACACAAACCTGTATTTTACCGAAGACATGCGCCAATTTGACAGAGCTGCACTGCTCTCTCCTGAAGAGGGCGACAAATAACTTAACCCCTGGGTTATTATGTCTCAGGATCTGAGTAACACAAAAACTACCCAAACACTGGGTTGTTACGTCTGACCCAGGATCCGAGTAACACTAAAACTACCCAAACACTGGGTTGTTACGTCTGACCCAGGATCCGAGTAACACGAAAACTACTCAAACACTGGGTTGTTACGTCCAACCCAGGATCTGTGTAACACTAAAACTACCCAAACACTGGGTTGTTAAATCTGACCCAGGATCTGAGTTACACTAAAACTACCCAAACACTGGGTTGTTACGTCTGACCCAGTGTTTGGGTAGTTTTAGTGTTACCCAAACACTGGGTTGTTACGTCTGACCCAGGATCGGAGTAACACGAAAACTACCCAAACACTGGGTTGTTAAATCTGACCCAGGATCCGAGTAACACTAAAACTACCCAAACACTGGGTTGTTAAATCTGACCCAGGATCCGAGTAACACGAAAACTACCCAAACACTGGGTTGTTACATCTGACCCAGGATCCGAGTAACACGAAAACTACCCAAACACTGGGTTGTTAAATCTGACCCAGGATCCGGGTAACACTAAAACTACCCAAACACTGGGTTGTTACGTCTGACCCAGGATCCGGGTAACACTAAAACTACCCAAACACTGGGTTGTTACGTCTGACCCAGGATCCGGGTAACACTAAAACTACCCAAACACTGGGTTGTTACGTCTGACCCAGGATCCGGGTAACACTAAAACTACCCAAACACTGGGTTGTTACGTCTGACCCAGGATCCGGGTAACACTAAAACTACCCAAACACTGGGTTGTTACGTCTGACCCAGGAGCTGGGTAACACTAAAACTACCCAAACACTGGGTTGTTACGTCTGACCCAGGAGCTGGGTAACACAAAAACTACCCAAACACTGGGTTGTGACGTCTGCCCCGGGATCTGGGTAACACAAAAACTACCCAAACACTGGGTTGTGACGTCTGCCCCGGGATCCGAGTAACACAAAAACTACCCAAACACTGGGTTGTTAAATCTGACCCAGGATCCGAGTAACACTAAAACTACCCAAACACTGGGTTGTTACGTCTGACCCAGGATCCGAGTAACACTAAAACTACCCAAACACTGGGTTGTTAAATCTGACCCAGGATCCTAGTAACACGAAAACTACCCAAACACTGGGTTGTTATGTCTGACCCAGGATCTGAGTAACACTAAAACTACCCAAACACTCTCTAATGAGAGAAGAGCGCGACACACGGCTCGAGAGCAGCGGGACTTTTATTATGCATCAGTCACCGCTTCCGCTTCTTCCGGAAGCGGCGTATGTGGGGTAAATCTTGGAAACATTTGCAATAACGTAAGTACACAAGTCAACAAAAAATATAACACTGTTCTAGTGGCTTTTGGATATTTTAATCCAAAAATCCTTCATATTGTGCCTTTATTGATGGTTTCAGACTTTACAGAAGCAGCAATCAAACTAAGCCCATTCAGAAACAAATTATACCTGCACTATTTTTTAAAGAAACATCCATATGTGTTTTCTGTCAGTCCACAGGTTGACAACGCTGTTATTAGACGATCAACCTCTGCTGGAGCTGCGTATGTGAGACGGTTTCTGAGATCTGCCTTTCACAAACATGCAAACGGTGCCACACCATCACCTCACACATCATTTCTGGGAAAGAGAGACCGTATCATCAAAACTTCCATTCTTGTACAGAGAGAGCATGAGCAGACACCGCAGTCCCTCGGGAACTCATCACAGCTCCAGGCTGGATGTTCTGGAAAACCAAGAGGGAAGGTCCCTGAGAGAGAGACAACATCCCTGGCAACATCCAGACAACATCCATAGGAAGAAAAACACGGAGCAGAATGAATACGTTCCTTCACGGAGAGCGTTAGACAAAATATTCCCTCTGAAACCAGTCCTCCACAAGAGGGCGTTCAGCCTGAGTAATGTCATCAAACCAGAACATCAAGAGAGACTTTACTCATGTCTGCCTGCACTAACCCATCAAGCTGCCGTCAGACACCAGCAGAAGGCTGGAAGGAAACTAGACCCTCTCAATCTGGACCGGGAGCACCAGGAACACAAGCAAACACACTTTTCAAAGGAAATCCACTCCAAGGAGATAATGCTCCAGCAGAAGATTTTCAAAGCAGAAGAGACCCTGCGAAGAGTCCAAAAAGAGAAGACTAAAGAGAGAAATCAGAGTTATTTCGAGGACAACAGATTCTATAGAAACGGATACGGCGAATGGGATGAGGAAAGGCACAGATATGGGAATCGAAGAGATGATATGGAAAGATGGGAGGAATGGGAGCGAGAGGTGGAGAGGAGCAGAGAAAGGGAGGGCAGGAGGCGACCTTTGACTTTAGAGATGGCAAAGAGTCACAAACTGGAGGAAAAGAGAGAGTGGGATGACTACGAACACGCAGCAAAAGGCTGGAGCCGGGAAACTGGTAATGGGCGACGAGAGCGAGGAATGGGACAGGACAATCACGTCAGAAGAAGGAACGAAATGCACAACCTCAGAGAAGATGACGTGAGAAAACCGAACACTTCTGACTCTATGAGAAGGGACCGAGCTCACCTCAAACATGAGAGGAGGGAAAATAAAGAGGGTTTGTATCAGCTCACATCAAGGCTTATGAAGGAGGCCGCTGGCAGCACGGACAGAATTCCCAGCCAGAGAGGAAACCGACTGCAGCAGGTGGAGCTCAGTCCGGAGGAGGATCCCGACGCTCCGCACAAGCTGGTTCCATGTAACGTGTGCCATCGATGCTTCGCACGAGAGCGGCTGGAGACGCACATGAGGGTGTGTGATAAAAAGCGGCCGCAGCGCAAGATCTTCAACACGTCACAGTACAGAGCCAAGGGAACAGAGCTGGAGGAGTTCATGAAGATCAACAGCAGAAGCAAAACGCCTGAAGTAAGCGCTTTTCAAAGATTTGACCTTTTACTTACGACATATTTGATACGCAAAGGCCTCTAAAATGATCAGCGTGATCAAAACTTTGCGGTTGCACACAATCTCCATTAGTCCTTCTGTCGTCTGATATCAATGTAGTTTAGACTTTTTTAGGAAGTAAAAGGCTTTTATTATAATTGTACAAACGTCCTCCTTCAGTTCGTGCTTCACGTGTCTTTCTGCTGTGAAATCTGCACTGATTTTATCAAGTAAACGTAAGAATAACTTGTTTGTAATATTACACTCTAAAAAATGCTGGGTTAAAAACAACCCAAGTTGGGTTGAAAATGGACAAACCCAGCGATTGGGTTGTTTTAATCCAGTGGCTGGGTTAAATGTTTGCCCAACCTGCTGGGTAGTTTTATTTAACCCAAATATTGTTTAAAAATTACTGTATTTCTTGCTTAAAATGAACCCAAAATATGTTGGAAATTAACATTTTATTAATATGTTTAATAAACAAACATTTATTAATACTTTTTTTTGAATAATATTTAAACAATAAACATTTATTAAATTGCTTATTAATAAATGCTCATCTTTTTGATTATTATTGTTGCCTCTAGTAATTATGAGTCTGATTTTTAATTTCCAACCTATTTTGGGTTCATTTTAAGCCAGACATATAGTAATTTGTAAACAATTGTTGGGTTAAATAAAACTACCCAGCAGGTTGGGCAAACATTTAACCCAACTGCTGGGTCAAAACAACCCAATCGCTGGGTTTGTCCATTTTCAACCCAACTTGGGTTGTTTTTAACCCAGCATTTTTTAGAGTGTAGTAATATTGATTATTCATACATCATTTTTTAGAAAAATCATGAGTATCAAATATGATCATCATCTCTTGCTGAAGGTTTATTTGTTCATCTCTCAATCATCATTGTATTTCATTGCATTATATGTTTTAAAACTACAGAGCTTTGATCATAAAACTAAGCATTTAAATATCATCTTACTAAGACATATTATTGACTATGGAAGTTTGTTTCCACCATGGAATAAAAACTTAGATAATTGATAATTTTATCTCACAATTCTGACTTTTTTCTCACAATTGCTACTTTTATCTCGCAATTCTGACTTTTATCTCGCAATTCTGACTTTTATCTTACAATTCTGACTTTTATCTTACAATTCTGACTTTTATCTCGCAATTCTGACTTTTTTCTCACAATTCTGACTTTTATCTCGCAATTCTGACTTTTATCTCACAATTCTGACTTTTATCTAGCAATTCAGATTTTTTTCTCACAATTCTGACTTTTATCTCGCAATTCTGACTTTTATCTCGCAATTCTGACTTTTATCTCGCAATTGTGACTTCTCGCAATTCTGACTTTTATCTCGCAATTCTGACTTTTATCTCACAATTCTGACTTTTTATCTCACGATTCTGACTTTTTTCTCACAATTGCTACTTTTTTCTCACAATTGTGACTTCTCGCAATTCTGACTTTTATCTCACAATTCTGACTTTTATCTCGCAATTGTGACTTTTATCTCATAATTCTGACTTCTTATCTAGCAATTCAGATTTTTTTCTCACAATTCTGACTTTTATCTTACAATTCTGACTTTTATCTTACAATTCTGACTTTTATCTCGCAATTCTGACTTTTTTCTCACAATTCTGACTTTTATCTCACAATTCTGACTTTTATCTCGCAATTGTGACTTTTATCTCATAATTTTGACTTCTTATCTAGCAATTCAGATTTTTTTCTCACAATTCTGACTTTTATCTCACAATTCTGACTTTTTTCTCGCAATTCTGACTTTTATCTCACAATTCTGACTTTTTTCTCGCAATTCTGACTTTTTTCTCACAATTCTAAATTTTTTTCTCACAATTCTGACTTTTTATCTCACAATTGTGACTTTTTTCTCGCAATTCTGACTTTTTTCTCACAATTGTGACTTTTATCTTGCAATTCTGACTTATCTCGCAATTCAGATTTTTTTCTCACAATTCTGACTTTTATCTCGCAATTCTGACTTTTTTCTCACAATTGTGACTTTTATCTTGCAATTCTGACTTTTATCTCGCAATTCTGACTTTTATCTCGCAATTCTGACTTTTTTCTCACAATTGCGACTTTTTATCTCACAATTCTGACTTTTTTATCTCACAATTCTGACTTTTATCTCGCAATTGCGACGTTTTATCTCACAATTGACCCTTCGCAAAAACCCGCCCCCCTTAGTTACTGTTACTTTGTCCGACAAGTCATGGCGCTGTCACGCCACACGCAGTGAAAAATACATCGCGGAGCAAAGAGGACACTGACAACACGTCGACAGACAAGACAGAGCAGGTTACTTATAATATTAAACAAAGTCCCAGCTTTCAAATTGTGTAATTGTGTAAATTGTGCTCTTTAATGTGTCGTGACAGATCGCTGTAGCGCCTCAGCTCAAGCGGCTCGTGAACCGATCATCTCTTCCTAATAGTTCATTTATAGCATCAAATAAACATGAATGAACATCAGAAGGAATGTTGTTTCAAACGCGGAAAGATGTCAGTACACACCATTTTTCAAGTTCAAGTCCAACGAGGTTAATCTTCTAATCCCTGACTGGTTTGTCAAACAAAATGGCGGATTCGGCGTTATGATTGGTTAGATCGCTTCAAACTCCCGGCGAAGGGTCAATTGTGACTTTTATCTCACAATTCTGACTTTTTTCTCACAATTGCGAATTTTTATCTCATAATTCTAACTTTTCTCACAGTTGCGACTTTTTATCTCACAATTCTGACTTTTTTTTCTCGCAATTGCAAGTTATAAAGTCAGTATTCTGATATATAAACGTAGTTGCAAGAAAAAAGTCAGTATTGTGAGATAAAAAGTCGCAGTTACCTTTTAATTTTTTATTCAGTGGTGGAAACAAGCTTCCATAATTGACAGATATAGTGACGACTGATATTTATGTGCATTTTATGTAATTATCTGCTATACTGTTATAAAGATCCAATTGATTCACATTAAAAGAATAAGAAGTTCCTCACAAACTTTAAAGCTGAACAAAAAAATAGAACAAAATCATGACCAGTCTAATCTTAAAAATTCACTTCTCCAATACTGTGCATTCATATACATTTAAACCCTGATAGTGGAAACAAAAGTTATCTGCAGTCTGATAAATGTGTGTTTGAGATGAATGGTTTTGTTTTGCTGTGGTAATATTTCCTTCATAGCATCACTCTTCTGTGTATTATCCATGTCTTCACTGATGTCACACTGTCTTCATCCTCAGCTCAAGAAGAATAATTGGCGGCAGAAACACGAGGCCTTCATTCAAACCATGCGTCAGGGTCGATCTCACGAGCCACATGTCAGTCTTAATCCAGAATATGTAACCTGCCCTCACTGTGGCCGCAGATTTGCCCCAGGCCCAGCAGAGAGACACATCCCAAAGTGCCAGAACATCAAGAGCAGACCAGCACCTCTTAAACAACCGCAGACCAGCGCGAGGAAGAGGACGGCGCGCTGACACGAGCTTCATCAGCTGCAGCTTTTGGAAGACTTGAACTCTCTGCAATGAACTTTAGAGTAGCCTAACATCTTTAGAGTGAAATATAATACAATAAAAAAAAACAATAAAAAACCATATGGACATGATTCATGGCATTGAAACCATATCAGCTGTACATATGGATAAAACCTTATATGTTATAGATAGTGTTTTATACTAATTTCACAAAACTTCAGTCAGAAGCCTTTATAAACGGAACGATGTAGGTATAAATTTTGTGAAAGTTGTGTTATTGTAAGTAAACTGACGGATGTATATAGCACATGTTCATAAAACATCAATCTCACATTAAAATATCTCATGTTTACATTTGTATGTGTAATTTTTTTTGCTATACACTGCAAAAAATGCTGTTCTTTCTTAGAGTTTTTGTCTTGTTTCCAGTCCAAATATCTAAACATTCTGAGATCAAGAAGCATTTTCTTGACAAGTAAAAATTATTTTCTTGTTTTTAGGAAAAATAAGTCAAAATTAAGTGAGTTTTTCCTTAAAACAAGCAAAATAATCTGCCAGTGGGGTAAGCAAAATAATCTTAATCCAAACTGAAAACAAGATTATATAGTTTATNCTATACACTGCAAAAAATGCTGTTCTTTCTTAGAATTTTTGTCTTGTTTCCAGTCCAAATATCTAAAAATTCTGAGATCAAGAAGCATTTTCTTGACAAGTAAAAATTATTTTCTTGAGTTTTTCCTTAAAACAAGCAAAATAATCTGCCAGTGGGGTAAGCAAAATAATCTTAATCCAAACTGAAAACAAGATTATATAGTTTATTTCTGGTTTTATATAAGATTATTTTGACTTATTTTTTCTGAAAACAAGAAAATAATTTTTACTTGTCAAGAAAATGCTTCCTGATTTAAGAACTTTAAGATATTTTGACTAGAAAGTAAGAATGGCATTTTTTGCAGTTTTGCACTTGTCGCCATCTACTGGTGTAATGATGTAACATAAATCAGTAAAGCACTCTGAATGAGTGTTTTTGATAAACACAGCAGGCTCCTCATGCCCACAGATTGCTGATTAGTCTGATTTATTGTCTGTGATATCAGTGCAATTACTTTACAGGATGAAACCTCATAGGAAAACAGTGCTGTAGTGATGATCCTTTTGGAAATATTCTTTGTGTAAGTGAGGTAACCTCTAAATCCACTAGGATTAAAATCAGTTAGCAGACTTTCTGTCTGCTCTCATAGTTTATAATAGACATAATATAGCTTACAACAGATTTGTTCTACCCGCTCAGATTCTATGAGAGACAAATGCTATCAGATTGTGCTATATTCATGAGGTGTGACGTGGTTTAAGGCTTTATAAACGTTCATACCAACCCCAAACCCTAAACCTATCCTTGAAACCATGCAAATATAGTGCTGGCACTAACACACTCTGATAGCATTATTCATCAAGATGCGTTATTAAAGTTGTGCTGGTTTAACAGTAGGCTAACTTTTTAAAACAACAGCACACCACCCTTAATATACAAAATTATATAGAAATATTTTCAATTATTAATTGGAAATATTATGTATTATTAAAAAATACATCACGCAACTGATTGTGTGAATGTAATGGAAGCATGTCATTTCTTCTCAGTTTCATCAGTTCATTTTTGTATCATGGAAATAAAGCCTATAGGGTATATGTCGAACGTCACATGACCAAACCGGAAAACTGGTCTCATTGCATCCGCTTGTCAGAGAAAATGTAAACAGCAGTATGAACTGACGGCATATCTATGGACTTTTAAGGTATTCAGCGAAACCACCTGGTTCACATTGTTATAGGTGTTTTATTCTATTAAATATCTAAACGTTAGTGTGAAGAAGAAAAATTAAAAAAGCTTTTAAATATCAATCTGCATATGCGGCGGACATCAGTTATGCTCATCTTTGATCGCTCTTTTTAAGTTATCTTGAATAAAACAGCTAATTTTTTCCATGAAGCACATACAAAAGACCTGAACTTGAAGCGATTTAATCTGTTTTACAGAAAACGGAAGTTAGATTGTGCATAACCCCTGTTGTAGGGAGGGAAATGTGCTTTATTGTCATGAAAATAACAAAACAAACTATTTAAGATAAAAAAATTACAAAAAAAGTGACAATTATGTCATAATTATGAGGTGAAAGGGCGAAATTATGACTTAAAAAGTCGAAATTATTACATAAAAAGTTTAAATTATGACAGTAAATAAAATTATGAATTAAGAAGTATAAAAAATTATAAATATGGTTTCTATAATATCATAGAAAGTCATAATTTTGACTTTTTAACTCAAAATTTTGACTGTTTAAACTCATAATTATGATTTAGTAAGTCATAATTTTGACTTTTTAAACACACAGCAAAATCCCCAGAGTTAAATCAACTCTGCTCGGAGTACATATGGTCCCTCTCTAAATAGTGTTAAAGCAACACTGAAGCACAGTTAATGAGATAATTCAGCGATTAATTAAGTGATTAATGAGCATTAGTGATGAACACCTGCTGTTAACAAGCAGAATAACCGAAGAAAAGATAATCATCCTCTACTGAGATCTGGAGAGATATAATGCACTATTATGTATAATGTATATGATTCTGCTTGTTAACAGCAGGTGTTCATCACTAACGCTCGATCATCACTTAATTATCTCATTAACTTTAACTCTGGTTAAGTGTTACTTTAACACTATTTTGACCATATGTACTCCAAGCAGAGCTGATTTAAGGCCGTGTGTCCACGAAAGCGTTTTTAGCCAGCTGAAAACACTAGGCGCTCTGCTTAAAACGCTATCTGTGCGCGCTTGAGAGCGCTTCGGCTGCACAGCGTTTTTTTTCAGTTGAGATGCTTTGTTGCTATGATACGGAATATCCGCGGCACTGTTACTTATAACTGATTTTCCATTGTCGCTGTACAGCACAAATGTGACAGTTGGTCGGTGTTGTATTTGTCCCGCCCCTCCTCCACTCTGATTGGATGGCTGAATAAAAAATGACAGTGATGAGCGCAGCGTTTTACTCAAAGTTGAAGATTCTTCAACTCGAGGCGACCGGTAAAAAACGCCGAGCTCTCTCGCGAAAAATACGCTCAGCGCCTCGTTGCGCTCCTGGCGTTTAAAAAACGCGGCGTTCCCATTGAAAACAATTTAAAAAGTACGCTAGCAGCTGGAAAAAATGCTTTGGTGGACACACGGCCTGACTCTGACGATTTTACTGTGTGGCCTATAATAATTATTACCTAAAATTGTCATAGTTAGGTCATAACTATGAAATAAAAAAAATCTAAATTATGAACTAGTGTCATAATTTAAACTTTTATGTAAAAACCCAGGTGAAAAAATACTATTGTAATTTATACTATAGTGTTTTTGAACCATACTATAGTAAATTGTAGTATACTATACAACACTTTGTTTATTAACGCTACAGCATAATGTAATATTAATCATAGTGAACTGATCAACTGTAATAAATACTTTAGTTTTTACTACATAGTGTACTACACCCTATAGTTTAAAGAAAACTGGGTAACGTAACTTGTTTATATTACACTATAGTTGTTATATTACCACAGCAACTAGCAAGTATAGTACTTTACTATAGTATGGTTCAAAAACACTATTTATTCACCATGATTTTTATCAAAGCATGCATACAATACTGTCCAGTTTACCTAGTGTTTTTAAGCTAGTAAGCAGTGCACTTCGCAGTACGCGAGCGCAGCCAGTGTAATGTGACCCCTCCAGTGGCTGTGCGAGAAACCCCGTACAACCGGAAGCGGAAAAAAAAAAACTCCCGCGGCATGAGTTTCGCCGCCATTTTGCATCAGACCTATTGAAAAGAGTGAGATAGCAGACACGGCGGGATTTGGCCACTTTATCTTCTCTCAGTACATTTCTCCCTGGATTTATCCCAACATAATCCAAGCTATTAACTGACAGGTATGGGAACGTTCTCTTCAGATTTCATGCTGGCGGTGAAGCGTCGCTGGGGCGTCAGTAGAGAGTAGAGAGGGATCGCACCGGCTTCTGAGGCGGCTCGCACGCGGCTCGACTCCACAGATCAGATGAGCGGCTTTCTTACACATTTTATGCGTAATTCACAGACTATTGTTCGCTTTCTTTCCCTGTAGAGGTAGTGTGGTGAAGTCATGATGTGGGTGCTGATCAAACACGATGTCGCCCCCTCCCCTAACACACACACACACACACACACACACACGTTAACAAACAAATTTAACACGTCCAACCACGACTGAAGTTTGTTGTGAAAGTGTTCTCGTGTGTTTGTTAAAGCAGAAAGCGTGTAAACTGTGGTTGAGAGGCTCGTCGGAGGTGCTGAGACGGGCTTTGGGTGTCCACGTACTCATGTGTGTTGTGGCCTAGTGAGTGTGTGCTTGTCATTCTGACACAACAAAGAGACACAGCCCGGCGACAATATGGCATTTTATCCACCCTGACTTGTGTTTGAAGTCGAGTTTAAGCGTGAGTTCTGTCATCAATCGCGTTATTTGACGAGGTTATGAATTATAAAGCGCTGATGTGTCAGGTTTATCGTGACTGAAGTGTCCGTTTTCTCTGTAAACATCATCATCTCGCCGTGCTCGTGCCCGTGAGGCGGGAATCGCTCGGCCGGCGGAACACGTGGAAGTCTGAGTGATGATAAAGATGCCATGTTTTTTGGCCTTTCTTTTAATATGATTTATAATATGCTCAAATATTATTATAAATAACATGAATGTGATCATTACACATTACACAAATTCATCAAAGGAAAATTAGGGACATTTCGGTTTCTGCACTTAAGTGTTTTTGCCTGAAATAAAAGCTAAAATCTCAGACTGTTGAACTCAAAATGGACTATTGTTGTTATTTATGGACTATTGTAGTGTTTATTATTCGTCCACTTTTTATTAATCTTGAATCAGAATATCTTCCCCTCCCTTTTGCAGCATCTCTTCCCGCCCTCATCATGAGAGAAGAGACCTGTCACTCACATGAGATCCACCAATAGCAAAGCAATCAGTTCCCCACTGACAAAATTAAGCCCCGCCCTACTTTTTTTTCTTTTTTTTTCACTCGATTGTGTCACAATAGGATAGAAAAGACTAATGCAACTTCAAATTGTTTAAATTAATTGTGCATAAATACTAATTTCCACAGTTAGCAAAACTATAAATTATATTATTAGTGCTTAATGACAAATCTTAAAAGTAATGTGGAAGTTGATGTTTATTAGGGCTGCACGATTTATCATGTTACGAAAAATAATATTGAAATTGCGCTTAAACGCGGTTTATAGTGCGATTTATGAAATCTCAATGTCTGCGATTATTTTATTTTTTGCGCAGCTTGTGAATGAAGTACGGCTCCGAATGCTAATCCATCTGAAAGCACTGCGAAAAATCACGCGTCTAACATCTTTCCAGACATGAGAAGCATTTTTTAACATCTTGTCCAACAAAAGACAACATTTAATAACATGTTTTTACTCCAAACTCACTTCATAACGACAGTTGAGCATCTTGAGACAATTAAATCATTATTAGTCATGTTTAATCAATCAAAGCGTTTTTAATCTTGTTTATTCAGCTACAGCGATAGTATGGGATTTCCTGGAATGACACGTGTTATCTACTTCTGCGGCAGGGCATATTTGGAGTTTCTGCGCGAGAGCGCCCTCTGGCTTTCAGATGGAGGAGCATTTACTACTGATCACAGAGCCGTACAGCTCTGACAAGCTGCGCGTAAAATAATCGCAGCTTTTGCCAAATCAAATTAATTGCGATAAATCGTTCAGCCCTACAATGGGGAATATTTGTGGGTCCTGATAATGCCAAATGTCTTGTTACCAGTAAAAAGTGGCCTACATTATTTTAAATATATCTAGTCAATGACAGAGTGTAAAAATTATTCCTATATTTCAGTATTTTCAGTGTTAGAATCATGAATATTTTTATTCTGGTATCACCATTGTCCTGTGCATCGGGTTCAAGTCCAAGCCTATTCATTTCCACCGCTAATGTAATACCAAATTTAGCATTTTAATTAGGGCTGCACGATTTATCACAATTTTATTGCATGCGATTTGGCAAAAGCTGCGATTATTTTATGCGCAGCTTGTCAGAGCTGTACGGCTCTGTGATCAGTAGTAAATGCTCCTCCATCTGAAAGCCAGAGGGCGCTCTCGCGCAGAAACTCCAAATATGCCCTGCCGCAGAAGTAGATAACACACGTCATTCCAGGAAATGCCATACTATCGCTGTAGCTGAATAAACAGAAGATTGAAACGTTTTAATTGATTAAACATGACTGAAACGTTTTGATAATGAACACACGACTGCCTTATTCTGTGTAAGAAGCCACATCATCTCACAGAAGGACGAGTTTGGAGTTAAAACATGTTATTAAATGTTGTCTTTTGTTGGACAAGATGTTAATAAATGCTTCTCGTGTCTGGAACACATTATAAGCGACTCAAACTCTCAGTGCTTTCAGATGGATTAGCATTTGGAGCCATAGTTCACTGATAATCTGCGCATACAAAAATAATCGCTGCTTTGCGATTTCATAATCGCACTAAGCCAAATCGTTTTAAGTGCGATTTCAATGTTTTTTTTCTAATTGTCCGATTAATCGTGCAGCTTTAATTTTAATTAAGTTCATTTTTGTTATCCTTTTACCATATGTCTTAAAGTATCGCAATAATATTGTATAGTGAGTTCAGTATCGTGACAGGTGTGTATCAGCTTTCCTGTAGCTCAGTGGTTAGAGCATGGCACTAGCAATGCCAAGGTCGTGGGTTCGATCCCAGGGATTGCACATACTCAGATACAAATGTATAGTATAATGCAATGTAAGTCGCTTTGGATAAAAGCGTCAGCCAAATGCGTAAATGTAAATGTATCATTACACCCCTATTGACTATAATGTATAATAATGCAATGAAGTAATATTTGTGGGTACTGATAATAATAATAATAATAAAATATAATTTTAAAGCTGCAGTTCATAACTTTTTTTTATTGTTCAAAATGCACAATGTGTATAGTGAGCAAGTACATCATGAATCCATTTTCCAAACTGTGTTTTTGTCATGAATCACTACACTACACCTATAATAAGTATTTATATTCGGACTATTTTAGACCGGTCGGTTCGCCACCGCAAGACGCATGCAGTTCTGTTTAACCACTAGAGCGCCAACAGTTACGGACAGCAGCTTTTAATAATAATGAAGTAAAAATAAATTATTTATTTTGGCTTAAAATATTGCAATAATATCATCTCTTGAGTTCAGTATCTTGATTTGTATCGAATCGTGACACGAGTGTATCGTTACACCCCTACAATATATGACAGTCGTTCATTACCATGATATTATCTGAACCATTTCCACATTCAGCACTTTGGCATGATTCAGTATTTGGTCTGGGCATTGCATCAGCAGACAGAATTGCAAAAACACCTGTTTTCATACAGGTTATTCCCGAACGCTTCCCCCATCTGTCATCAGTCAAACAGATGGTCCTACTTCATAGCATTGATTGACTTTAATGTGTTGGACTGGTCATGATGTTCAAACAAACAAAGCTGTTTTGAAAGTAGGGTTTACACCGATCAGGCCAGTCAAACTATGAATGTTTGGTGAATATTGCATTGAGATACTAGGAAGTGCTTTAATAGAGTAGATTACACTTTAGCTTGAATCCACTTTTTTGTAAGTATGTCCTGATCTGATCTCAAAGGTATCTGGGCCATTTATTTATTTTTTATTTTAACTGATTGGTATTGGCTATACTAAAGGGATAGTTCACCCAAAAATGAAAAGTTTGCTGTTAATTTACTCTCCCTCAGGCCATCCAGGATGCAGGTGTCTTTTTCTTCAATAGGACAGTAAAGGAGATGTTTAGCTGAAACTGTGGTCCTCGTTGATTAATATAATGGAAGTCAATGGGTGCAGTCACTTTTCTGAGATTTGAGATACAAAAAAACACATACAGGCAAAACAAAATTAATACCTGTGGATTAGGGGTGAAACGGTTCTCGGTAAAAAATCGAACCGTACCGTTCTGCACACTCGGTTCGGCACGCACTTGCACCGCGGTTCATCTCTATCTGACGACGCATCTATAATATGGTTTGTAGAAAATAAATAAAACAGGGTTAGGCTAATGTATGTTTCTGTCGATGGATACGCATTCTGGCTTCCTCTAAACTTTGTTCAATTTGAGTGCCGAATGCTCTATATGACCAGTCATTACCCGAGTGTTGATAGCGCACGAGCGCAGGTGAGACCTGAACTGCGCACGTTGCTATCTGCATTTAAACTAAACTCATTTAAGCCTTGCCAATTTAAACATTCGAGTGCAAGCTGCGAAAGAGAACTGATGCGCGCGCTGTGAGAAGATTTGTGCAAATATTGAGGTCTCTTTCAAGTCTTGTTTGAACGGACAAATTCACACAAAATTGTCAACATGCCCGTCTTGGGGAGTATCCTAGCAAGCATTATGTCTTGAGTGAACTTATACGCTTGAGAAAGAACGCATGTTTGGTATCAGTGTACTACTGATCCGTGTATTATGTCTTAAAGGGTTAGTTCACCCAAAAATAACAAATAATGTCATTAATAATTACTCACCCTCATGTCGTTCTACACCCGTAAGACCTTCGCTCATCTTCCGAACACAAATTAAGATATTTTTGATGAAATCCGATGGCTCCGTGAGGCCTGCATTGAGAGCAAAGCCATTCAAACTCTCAAGATCCGTTAATGTACTAAAAACATATTTAAATCAGTTCATGTGAGTACAGTGGTTCTATCTTTATATTATAAAGCGATGAGTACTTTTTGTGCGCCAAAAAAAACTAAATGACTTTTTAACAATATCTATATGGGCCGATTTCAAAACACTGCTTCAGAGCTTTACACTCGAATCAGTGGATCGGAGCGCCAAAGATTCAAGATTTGTGAATTTCAGCAGTTTAGCCGTTTGATAGGAGATCCGAATCACTAATTCGAAACAAAAGATTCATAAAGCTCAGAAGCTTCATGAAGCAGTGTTTTGCAATCGGCCCATGTAGATTATTTCATTTTTTTTGGTGCACAAAAAGTATTCTTTTTAGTACCTTTATGAATCTTGAGAGTTTGAATGGCTTTGCTCTCAATGCAGGCCTCACTGAGCCATCGGATTTCATCAACAATATCTTAATTTGTTTTCTGAAGATGAATTACGGGTGTAGAACGACATGAATGTGAGTAATAAATTATATTTTCATTTTTGGGTGAACTAACCCTTTAAAAAGAGAGCAACCCTTGCATTCCTGCTGTCTGAATATGTTTTAATGTTAATCAAACAGCAAAAGACAAGGAAATCACTCATTGCTCATGACTGAATAGTAACTTAATAATTAATAATGATTGATCTTTATTTAATTTATACAGTGAAGATTACATGCAATGTTGTTTTACATTTTATTAGCTACTTTATTAAATTTCTGTATCTTAAAACTGGATACATGAAAAACCTGAAAAGCTTTATTTATTTGTATCTTTGCTTTACAGAATTTATTTGTGCTGTTTGATTATTTCTTATTTTCTTTATTTTTATTTGACATACCGAACCGTACCGAAACCGTGAGCCGTGATACAAACCGAACCGTAAATAATCTGAACCGTTGCACCCCTACCGTGGATCCTGATGATTCATTGAGGTCTTATGAAGCGAAGTGACCGGTCTGTGCAAGAAACTGAACATTATTTACAACATCATTACCTGTAATCCACAGCCTCGGCAAACCGCCCAGAGCGCGTTCATGGCGGTCTGGAGCACAAGCTTTCTGTTGCATAATGACGTCTGCGTGGGAGCAAACTCGCGCGTTAGTTTCTTTACTACAGAGATGTATTTGGTGAACAATACATGTTGTATTGTTCATCAAAATTGTGCCTTTCCTGGATTCTGCAATTTATATATCTTGATTTGTATCGAACCGTGACACGAGTGTATCGTTAGACGAAAAAGAGAATTAAATTCAGCACTTTTTTTCCAACATGCATTCATTCAAGGCTGTTTTATTGAATTCATGTAAAGTTACGTCTTTATTGGGACATGACTTGATGGATTACATGGCTCTGTGAGTGTCTGTTTTTTAGCGTTAAGTTTAAACTACAAAACAAACATTTATGTAACATATCTTAGTAGTTTTACCTTTGAACACCGTTGTTGACTCATCTCCCCTCATATGCAGTGCTTTAAAGGATTAGTTCACTTTAAAATGAAACTTGTTAAATATTGATTTTTTTTATTTTTTTTACACAAACGCATCACTTGGCTTCAAAAGGCCTTTATTAACCCCCGAAGCCGTGTGAAGTACATTTATGATGGAAGGAGACACTTTCTTCAGCTCATACTCAGTGGTCCGGTTCACTGCCATTATAAAGCTCGGATGCGTCAGGATTTTTATTAATATTTCTCCGATTGTGTTCATCAGAAAGAAGAAAGTCATATACACCTAGGATGGCTTGAGGGTGAGTAAAGCTTCGGCTAATTTTCATTTGAAAGTGAACTAATCCTTTAATGGTGGTCTTGCGCGCAATTCTCAAAACGGCCACAAAATGGCGCCATTTATCGGTGAGTCCGATATTACAAAACCGTGTATTATGGAAAAACACATTTTGACTAGTTTCGATGCTATGCACAAGTCTTTTTTTTTTTATTTCTATGTTTTGACTCTCCTAATAACTACATGATCAGTAGACTACAATAATAAAAAATGTGTTATCAATTTTGTGAGTAACAAACAATATATAATGTTGTTTTATAACAATAATACAATAAAATTTTGTAGTCTAGATGGTTGCAAATTTCTTTGTTTTGGGATGTTTTATTTAATCTTTCTCATTTGATAAAGAATGGATGTTAAAAAATCCAATACAACAAAAAAAAGCAATGCAATAAATTAGTTTAAATACTGTAAATATTATTATTTGATGGTTTAACAGGTCATCTGTATCTCTAATAACTTCCTCCATGGTGATGAAGACAGCCGTCAGGCTCCAGATCACGTAACTTTGACCCAGTTTTGGATTAATTTGGCCCCTTACATCTGCACAGGTCACGGAGACATGGCCACGGAGCATATAAATGGAAATGGTACGGATGAACCCGTGGAGTCTTCAGCTGCGGTTACCCATTCAGAGCACTTCAAGACACTACTAGACGCGGGCTTACCTAGACAAGTTGCAGTCAAACTAGATGAGATTTACATAGCAGGTGAGACATTATGCATCTAACGCTCCATAGGATTTCATGTGCTGTGGTAATCGTTTGTGCCTAATGGAAGCATGTCGCACAACTTCCAGTGTTTTGTGTGCTATTTATTTTAACTATTGGGACTGATTGTTTATGTACGGAGACTTATTTCCTCCACGGAATAAGCAAGGTCTCTGTGAGATAAACTTGCAATTGTGAGAAAAAAAGTCCAAATTGTGTGAGGAAAAAGGGCAATTACCTTTTTTATTTTTTTTATGTGGTAAAATAAAGTCCAAGATAATCGCAGTAACCTTTTTAGTCTTTTTATTCTGCGGCGGAAATGAATTGTGAGATGTAGGATTTCCATTTCGGACAACCTAAGCTTGTTAACCTATCGTTAACCGACAAGATTGTTAAATTAACATTAAATTAGAATGGATAAGTGTCTGTGAACCATTAAAAAACTGCGACAAGAAGTATATGCTGAGTTTCGGTTAATTTTTGTGACGCGCTCCACAAACAAGTTCATGGAAAGAACCTAGACGGCAGAAAGCGCATCCTGTTTTTCTTTTTTACAAAAGCACAATGTTTTGTTTTTATTGTGAGTGTACACAAACAAAAGATTCTCTTATCTGTATGACCATAAATGAGTATTTTAAGTTGTTTCCGCTGTTATAAGGAAAAAATTCAAGTGATCGCGCAGGCGCCTCACACACACATATCAGTTCTAGCATTGCTAACTTGACATCAGAACTTGTTCATTATCAAAATAATATACAGTCAACCAAAAATAAATAGTTACACTGCTCAATTTAAATGGGCAGTTCACCCAAAAATGAAAATTGTCATCTTTTACCCACCCTCATGTTTTTCCAAACCTGTATGAGTTTTTCTGCTGTTGAAAACAAAATATATTTTAAAAGAGAAACAAATATATTTTAAAGAATGTTGGTAATCAAACAGTTGACGATAGCCATTGACTTCCATAATATATATATTTTTTTCTTTCTATGGAAGTCAATGGGCTACCTTCAACTGTTTGATTACCAACATTAAACAAAATAACCTCATCTGTATTCAGCAGAAGAAAGAAACTCATATAGGTTTGGAACTACATGAGGGTGAGTAAAAGATGACAAAATGTTCATTTTTGGGTGAACTATACCTTTAAATAGTCCGTAGTACAATCTGTGCCATGCATGCCAAGCACAGTTTTGTGTGTGTGAAGGATGTTTTACGTGGATATTGGAATGCGAGTGCAGTACAAAGTCTAGTTTACATAAGTTTAGCATCCAAATACATCACGAATATGGGAACGTATGGATTAATACCGATTGAGAGAGGTAGGTTTCTGTTTCAGTTTTGCTTGAAATAAATTTTTGGCTAGGCGTTTATACAGCTACTTTTGTTTTTCATTCTTCTGTTCTGAATACCATTGAATTGAAATTAATTGTTGAGTGAGCAGAACTAAAATAGCTTATAGCTGTGTTTATAGTGCTTTTAATGTTTAGCTTTTTTTTACCGGTATTTAGGGCCCAAGCCACTAAGGATTTTCTTTTTTTCTAATATTTTTTTTTGGGAGCCTTAACTTGCTCAAAAACTCTTGAAAATTGGCACACACGTTGGAATCTGTGGCCATTAGGATGCTGCTGGGACCCGGGCGTGGCACAGGGGCTCTACAGCGCCCCCTTGAATGGGGTCTGAAAACTTGGTCCATATATCAAACTCGCTTGCATGTATTAGTATGAAACTCGCCGAACAACTTTCGTGCCCATAGTTAGACAGCAGCCTAACAGGAAGTCAGTTATTATGGGTTGTTTGAAAAACGCATGCTCTGGAATTTGATATACACTCCTTGGGAGATTAATCCGATCACCACCAAACTCAGTCAGCATTAAGTCAAGACATTTAGGATGCTAAACTACCATCGCATTTGATATCTCGAACGGTTTAGTTGTGGCGAGGCAATGAATTATTGGAAAAAACGAACAAGAAAGAGGAAGTGTGTTATAACTTCTGCATATTTTGATTGATTTTGATGAAACTTCAGCTGTGTTCGTTGTACGAGGCTGGTCACATGGATGTGACTATTTTGAGTCAAGGTTATAGCGCCACCAAGTGGCAGCAGGAAGTGTCCCTTTCAAAATGCTTTGAGATCACCCTCTTATTTTTAACGGATTTGCTTCAAACTTCATCAGTATAATGTCAAAACATGGTAGATGTGGACCTGTGAATGTATTTGTGATATCTTAAATATCATCGCCATGGCAACACGTCAAACTTTAATAATATTCTTTGGTGTTTTTGAGGCTCTTAGCATGCTTCAAATTGCATGAAACTTGACACACATCAATATTGTCGACCAGTAGATATGGGCAATGCCTTAAAAACGGGCGTGGTGGAGGGGCTCAGTAGCGCCACCTTTTTGACTAAAGTCGGGGGGTTAGTTTTACCTAGAGTCACCAAACTCCGTATGTATATTGTTCTCATCAAGCCAGACAACTTTCTAATTTACACTCATTAGCTCCGACCAACAGAACGTCAGCTATTTTGGTTTGCTACCTATTGCCTGCCGTGCACAGTTGCCCTGAAGCCACCGGATTGGCGGTGCCACCGGGCTTGGGCCCTTCATCGCTACTTGCAGCTATGTTTTACATTTGTTATAAGATGCGACCTACTCGCAACTTTTTTTTTTTTTGTCTCAAAAGCTAAATTTTATGTGCAGTGTTGTTTTTTTTTTGTTTTTTTTAACCATGCAGCAAATGCTTTCAAAATAACTTGAAAAATAACTTAAATTAATTTTTAAATCATTTAAACAATAGTTAAGCGGGTAATTATTAGCATCACTAATGAGAGATGTAAACTCAAAGTCAAATTTGTGAGAAGTTGCAGTTACTTTGTTCAATTAAAAAAAAAAAAATTGTTCAAGATTCCATGTTCATGTGCCTGATAACTAATATGCAGAACAATTGCAATGTGTGAAGCTGTTTGGTTGTCAGATAAAAACATTTTCATCTGTGTGTCGGAATGTCTACACTTTTCTTGGGAATGCATGACTGTTACAGTAATTTATGCAAACAATACATTGAAGCCATTGTTTTGTCCTGTTGACCGTATGCAATGCCATTGTTGGCTGTTATTTGTAGACACACACCAAATGGCACCATTTTATTGGTCAATATAATGGAGGAACCGATAACCGTTTGAGTCGACAAGTGTGAATATTGGTATCAGCTCAACTGATTACTTCTAAGTTTGCATGAACTGATTTGTACCTTAAGAGCAAATTAAACCGAGGAAATGAGTTTGGCGTCGGAAGCATGCTGCCAAATGCACACATGCGGGACAATGACAGCAGCTGGTCATGATTCGATGGTTAGCGCTTATAAAGCACTGTCCATGAGATCCAGTCAATGGCTCTGCTCTACTGTGTCAAATTACACATGACATCAGTCGAGGAAATGACAGCAGTAGTTCAGATCTCCTCTTTCATCAGGATTTTAAAATTGTACCTTATCATATCCAGTTATTTTAAATGTATTGACAGATTGTAGTGGCTTAAGTATGTGTTTTTGTGCAGGGCTCGTGTCTCACAGCGATCTCGATGATCGGGCGATTGAAGCGCTGAAAGAGTTCAATGAAGAAGGTGCGCTGCAAGTTCTCCTGCAGTTTAAAGACAGCGACTTGTCGCATGTTCAGGTATGTTTGAGAAAGCAAAACTAATGCAGTTAGAGATCTTTATTTCACCTGGTTTCTTTTCATTTACATGTCTTTGGCACTCATTATTGTTTAATTTTGACACGTTATGATTTCTCTTTAGTTGAGATCTGTTAAATCATAATAGCTCAAATAACAAAGCATGGATTAAAATGTACATAAAGTAAAAATTACAAATATGATTTGTTAAACAGATATGTAATGCGGGCTGTAGTAGAATCACTTTTTGAATACAGCAGTTATCTAAGTTATCTGTAATTATCTTAAATCAACTTACTAATAAATTAAGGATAGTTTTCAGGGCTCAGCACTAATTTTCTCTGGTTCAAGTTTTCATTGTTTTTTTTTTTTTATATATATTATGACCCTCACTTTACAAAAAACAAACAAAAACACACCCATTGAGTGCATGCATGCAATACGTGACGTAGTCGAGTAGGTTTGATTAGTGCGCGTGCATATTTAGTGTACGCTTTCACTGCGTGATTTAGTCTACTAAAATGCCTTTAAAATGACCCAGAATTCAAGATAAGGGGCCAAAATGCCCCTGTATATATTTCATATTTATATAATTTAACTTAACCAATATTATACAGAGCGCCGTTTTTCTATTAGCTTGATTATAAATGTGATATTGATTTTATTCAGTGTACAGTTTAATAAACAAGAACTTAATATCAAGTGACTTCCATTTAAGACACCAAATTGTCCGTTTTGCTGTATTTCGCCAACGAAAATAGTTCCAAAGTCCACATCATTGTTTTGCGTCTCTGAGCAACACTTCCTGAATGAATCAGCTGCTTGAATGAATCGGTTGAATCTCAATGATTCACTCATTAACAGTGATTCGCTGCCACCTACTGGCGGGTTTAATTTCACATTTAAAGTGTCTTCATCTTTTTTTAATAATTTCAAATAACAGTAGGCTATTTAACGTTTTATATTTTCAACATTAAAACATTTTTATGCATCTGTAACTGCTCTTGACAGATTAACTTTAATAAAGTTTAATCTATTCTATAGTTATACATTAGATTACAATTTATGTACCTGAAAATCTCCTGTTTAAACCTACTTGAAACTTGAACATGAACTTGAAAAGCACCGTTTATTTCATTTATATGTTTGTTCTGTTGTATTTGTGCTATTACTCGTAATTTGATTATTTGTTACTATTTTATTACTTACTGTTTATTTGTCTAACAATATGTAAAATAAGTTAATCTAAGTAGCTTTTGTTGTCATAACCTTATTTCTTGAGGTTAAATGTAACAAAGACAACGAAAACAATAACTATTCTTATTTTATAGGCCCATTTTCTTGTCTTTTACTTTTATAAATTTTTTGTTGTGGGGCCATCCTCCACTGGCCCGATCCTTAGCGTTGAGTCCGGTGTATGTATATGTATATATATATTAGGGCTGCACGATTAATCGCATGCGATTGTCACGCGCATTTCGTCAGTAAAGCCGGTTCCCTGATTACCGCTAAATTGCCATCACCTGCTTTCAAATGGAGCGGCATATAATATACAGAGCCGTAGATCACTGACAAGCCACGCAATATCGCGTTCATTATCGAAGGCGATTCATCTGCGATATGAACGCGATATTGCGTGGCTTGTCAGTGATCTACGGCTCTGTATATTATATGCCGCTCCATTTGAAAGCAGGTGATGGCAATTTAGCGGTAATCAGGGAACCGGCTTTACTGACGAAATGCGCGTGACAATCGCATGCGATATATCGTGCAGCCCTAATATATATATATATATTTATATATATTTTAGCTCAAAACTTACCAGATTGTCCGACCTCCTCACTCACTTTTTTTTCAAGCAAGATCCTTTTTATTCCTGTTTCTATAAAAGTATGAAGATGTATCGTACAGCGACAATGAGTTTGTCCTCCATTGTTGTTTCGTATTTCTGCCTCCGCTCGCTACATCGTAATCACGTCACTACTAGAGCAAGCTCCTGATTGGTTAACGCGGCACGAATTTCCGCCAAAGTTCAGATTTTTCAACTTGCGCGATTCGCACGTTACGCGTATCAAACGCCTGAATCGCTCAATTCGCGTCATTCGCACCGCCTCATTTGCGCGAATCGTGCCGCAGGATGTCTATTCGCATCTTCGCATTGACTTAACATGTAAATCACTCGTGCTTAACGCTTCATTCGCGTCTGGTGTGAACGCACCATTACTGTGGTTGAAACACTAATTGATCGATTACATGAGATATTATTCATTTCAGTAAGTTTTACTGTATATTTCAACATTCCTTCTGATGTTCATTCATGTTTGTTTGGTGCTGTAACTAGTAGTAAAGAGGATAAGAGGATCGGTTCAACAAGCAGCTTAAACTGAGGCGCTACAGCGATCTGTCACCACATGTTAAAGAGACACAAAATGGTATTTGTTTGAATTTCGTGAAAAAATGAGTAATTAGATTAAAAGAATTTGAAAGCTAAAACTTTCATATGAAAGTCACAAAGCTTATTGCAATTTATTGGATGGGAGGTGCTACAAATAATGTTTGAAAACTGAAAACAGCATTGAGTAAAAGATCGATTATTAGGATTGAATAATCGATATTGGTTCATCAAAATCAAAATCGATCATAATCGAGAAATTGATATTTTCAACCCATCAAATGTAAAGTAAAACATGTATAGTCTTTACTGTATAAATCAAATACAGATGAATCCTTATTAAAGCTGCATAAGTTATTCAGTCAAGAGCAGTGAGGGGTTTTCTGATTTTTGTCTAATGCATGGATATTATATACTGAAACACATTTGATTTTCTCACAACTGTTTACGTTCATTTAATACATAAGACTGTTTACAAGGGTATTTGTTCATTTAAGAGTGAAAGAGAACTAAATTTGTCACGCACTGTCTGATAAGCAGCTTTCTGTGCACAGAAAACCATCAGACCATGTGCGAGTACTGAATTAGTTCTCTTCAGTGCGTTCTTCTGATCGAATGGTTTAAAATTGCTTGAATGTATAATTGGAACCGCTTGCAAATGATACTTTTATTTGTCCCGGGCCATCAGGCAGTCCTTACTCCCATCCTCTTGTAGGCACACAAGCACTCCTGCTCACCTATTGCTCATGTTTCTAACAGAATAAAAGTGCCTTCCTCTGCGGCGTGATGAAGACATACAGACAGAGGGAGAAACAGGGGACCAAAGTGTCAGACTCCACTAAAGGACCAGATGAGGCCAAAATCAAAGCAAGTTTACTTGTTTTCTCTAGCTGTGTTCATTGTTCACTCTCTTCCCATTGATAACTTCAGTAACTGTTATTTAAGTATTTTATTTGCTACTTCTCCAGGCTTTGCTCGAGAGAACTGGCTATACGCTTGATGTGACGACAGGCCAGCGCAAGTACGGTGGTCCTCCTCCAGGGTCGACCCATGCCGGAATACAGCCCACCGTCGGCACAGAGGTTAGTGCTAATATCAGTAAGACCAAATGACGGATGGCTTCTGTATGCACAAATGTATTGTTAATTTTTTTTATTATGGCTTTCCTGTAGCTCAGTGGTTAGAGCATGGCACTAGCAATGTCAAGGTCATGGGTTCGATCCCAGGGATTGCACATACTCAGATACAAATGTATAGTATAATGCAATGTAAGTCGCTTTGGATAAAAGCGTCTGCCAAATGCATAAATGTAAATGTAAATGGCTGATCTTGGTCTGATGAAGTCTTTTAAACATTCATAGATTTTTGTGGGAAAGATCCCGAGAGATCTGTTTGAAGATGAGCTGGTCCCTCTGTTTGAGAAAGCTGGGCCTATATGGGATCTGCGTCTGATGATGGACCCCCTCAGCGGGCTGAACAGAGGATACGCCTTCGTCACCTTCTGCACTAAAGAGGCTGCGCAGGAAGCGGTCAAACTTGTAAGTGATTGTCCTTACTGTTTGTCTCTAGCCACCTTGCGCAGTCTTTTGGTTTCTTATTGTAATATTTCCTGCAGTGTAACAACAACGAAATTCGACCTGGTAAACACATCGGTGTATGCATCTCTGTTGCCAACAATCGTCTTTTTGTGGGGTCCATCCCTAAGAGCAAAACTAAGGACCAGATCGTGGAGGAGTTTGCCAAAGTTACTGGTAAGTGTTGGTGTTACCCAGATGCTTACATCAGAGGTCGACTGACATGTCTGTTTTACACATTATCAGGAAAATCAACACTGATAGTTGGTAATAGTTTCTCTATTTGCACTGCAGGGTTCTAGCAACAATATTATAAACTTTAAGGATGGAAACTGCTTGGCTTTCATCTCAATTCATTTAATTCAATTGTGAATAATAAAGATGTCACTTGTGCTTCGTGCACATCCAATCATTTATTTTCTAGAGTGGTCCAGTTTGTTACATTAAGGATATAAACTTGAGCTCTCTATTGAGGATTTATGTAGATCTCAAGTTAATCATTTCATGATAATATCAATCATGTTAATGTGAAAAATGCTGCCCTAGTTTTTGTTTGCTGTTCGAGTGCGTGTTTTCCAGACTGCTCTCTTTTCTAACAAAATAAACTTTATGAAATAGTTATGTGCAAAAAAAAAAAAAAAAAAGGATGGAAAGCTTAAAACTAGGTACCATTAGATGAATGTTGACCTCGTTTGGTTTATCAAACAAAGCATTTGAAGCAACAAACCTAAAACTTGCAATGAATTGCACGTATATTATATTCCACACCACAATCAATCACCACAAACATTTATGTTGCACAAAACACAACAACAAAACACCAGATAGAAAATATGAAAAGAAATGATCAAAATTAATCAAGAAATGTTCAATGTTTGGGTGGTATGGACCAGAAATAAGAATGCTAAATAATGAAGTCAACGATGTTTGGTAATGGCTGAAATTGTGATGTCCATGCAAGAGTCAACACTTTAGGAAATCATTGTTCAATTAGTGGTAATCCAATGTTGACATAAGCAAGTCAAACCTGATGCAACAATGAATCCTCCCATCTTCCACATATAAAATCCACCAGTTTTTGTGTTCGTGTAAAATGCCCCGAGTGTTCATGAGTCCAGCGACAAACAAAGCAGGCAGTGGAAACAAACCTTTTGAACTACTTTCCTCATAAGAAAGAAAGCATAGGAATAAAGGTCCATCTAAACAAAAGACACATTCACAATTATCATGCATGATTGTCTCAGTGATCAATACACAATACAATTACACATTAAGTTCAAATCACCAAAAACATACAATGCATGAAAAAAAACATTACTTACTGATTGACCAAAAGGAAACAAATTCCTCAATCATCGGAACTCAGAAAGAAAGCTTGAAGCCATTGCTTCCTCTATCCAAACGCTTGCCTACTACTTCAGGTATAGTACCTGGCTAAATACTCATCTAAGAAGATGGTTAGAAAAACCCAACCTTTAAAGGTGTTTAGGTCTTTAACAGTGTTAGAGCCGTTACAAAACACAAACATAAAACGTTTATATGAAGGCATGTGGATATATAATGTATACAATGCCATTCCAACATTTCCTTTAAAAAGACCAGATCTAATTTTATTTTTATCTTCTTTTCTGTTTCTCGTTTTCCTGTACATATTTTGTGTATAGTTCATATGACAATAATAATAAAAAAAAATCAGTGTCAATAGTAATGAATCTTAGCTATTTTTTCATTTAATTTATTCCATTTGCAAGTAATTACTGGTAGTTTTCTAAATAGAATTGGCTCTATTCACGCTAAGTTGAAAACTTTATTATTTATTTTAAAAACTATTAGCTGATAAATAGGTTATCAGCCAGATTTTTCACTTTTTGTTATCTGTAAAGTCGGTAAACCTCTAAAATTTCATAAATAATGATAGCGTATCCATTGGGTTACATGGAGATGGTCTGGAGGATGAATTTGACCCTCAAATGCACACACTCCTCACATCAGTTCCTGATAGATAAAAGTAAAACTGGTTTGTCTTTTCATGTGGACTTGAATCCTCCTTTACGTGGGTATGTGAGCACAAACACTGACTGAAGCTAATTTTTATGTTCTGTAATGTCTGGCCGCAGTACATAACACAGCGCAAGTATTTATTTCATAAAATGAAAAATGTTGTACACGCATTTGCACAGTATACCGTGTGTGCTTTGTCTTCGGAAAGGAGCGATCAGACGAGTAAAAAAAACTGAGGCAGCATTTTTCACAAAGTTTGTTGAATTATCAACATGCCTATATAATAATACTAATAATAATATTACTACAATTAAATTAAAATATATAACACTTAGTATTATTGTAATGGCTTTACTATAAAAGAGTATTTAAGAACAATGCATTTTTTAATACATTTCATTTTCAAAAGTTAAACCATCTTGCTAATATATCTATAGAAAAATAGGGAATTTGCTGATAATTTTGTTGCATGTTTCAAGAGTTAATTATTGAAGTGTGATGCATTTGATTTGCCAAAACAAGCTTCAGTTTTCCAGGAAATAATTTTCCATCCTCAATCTCAACAGAGGGCTTGAATGACGTCATCTTATATCACCAGCCTGATGACAAAAAGAAGAATCGAGGCTTCTGCTTCTTGGAGTACGAGGATCATAAAACAGCAGCCCAGGCGCGACGTAGGTTAATGAGCGGCAAAGTGAAGGTTTGGGGGAATGTGGTGACGGTAGAATGGGCTGATCCCATAGAAGACCCCGACCCCGAAGTCATGGCCAAGGTACGTTGTTTTCCATTAGCACAATGCAAGAGTTGCATTTTGTCTGATATGACCAAAGTTTTACATCACAATGAGTAATTTTATTTCATGATTACCATATACTTCACAATATACTTGTTTTTGCTGGAAATATGCTTATGATACCAAAAACAAAATCACATTATGACGTCAGTTTTCACTTTACAATTATCGTCTTTACGAGGCACTCTCTTGCACTTTTTAATGTATAATGCGTAACTTTCCATAGGTCAAAGTCCTTTTTGTAAGAAACCTGGCAAGCACAGTAACGGAAGAACATCTCGAGAAGACGTTCTGTCAGTTTGGCAAACTGGAAAGGGTTAAAAAGCTTAAAGACTACGCCTTCATCCACTTCGAGGAGAGAGATGGTGCTGTTAAGGTAATTATCTCTTCCTCTGCATAGTTTTTGAGGTTTTTGGTATTTTGATTTTAATCAAAGTGTTTTTCCACAGGCTCTAGCTGAAATGCATGGGAAGGATTTGGAAGGGGAACAAATTGAAATTGTCTTTGCAAAGCCACCTGATCAGAAGAGGAAAGAGCGAAAGGCCCAGAGACAAGCTGCTAAAACTCAAATGTAAGTTTGTTTTATAGCCATTCTTGAGCGTTGTCTCACAACTTTCTTCCCCGCATAACACAAATAGAGAAACATGGCAAAATGACACAGCGCATTAGTCCTATGAACTTTTGTTCTGATACTTTAATATTCCAGCCTTCTGAAGTGACATGATGCTTTTTGTGAGGAGACCGAAGATTAATTAGAGCTGCGTTTCCACCGAAATTACCCGGAACAATTTAACCCAGGAACATTTTCCCCCAGACCCGTTGCTGTCTGCATTTCCATCGCAGTCTAAAGTACCAAGAAGATTGGGCAAATTAGTCCTGTGACATCCTTGGACTCCTCCCAGTCCAGGAAAGCTAGCAAGTTCATAGCAAACAACTCTTACTCTCACACACCGCAACAGACTTTTAAAAATGGTGGTTGAAATAAAATTCTGTGTGGAGTCAAACAATCAAAATGCGGCATGAGCTCAACCAATCAGCATGTTCAGTACCCAAGTCCCACCCCCAAATGTTCCTGAACTTTGAGAAAGTACGATCTCGTGAGCAGGGACTTTCTGAGGGGGATATTTTTTACCCGGAACTTCATTTAGACCCTGGTTCCTTCGGTCAAAACACTGCCCGAGTACCACCCCAAAGTCCCTGCGGTGGAAACGCTGATTTTCCCCTCTGCTGTAGGGATTTGATTAAGGCAAGACACTACAGGCAACACCATTCTTTTTCATGGATTGGTCAGTTTTGAGATTTTGGGTTATTTGGCTTTTCATAATGTTGATTCAGACAAGTGGTAAGAAAACATCCAAAACACACTTAAGTGTTTATTTTATTGCACTTTATCTATTTGCGTCTGTAGATTTCAATTACAATACAGGCTTTTGTTTAAACCAACAGTATTTATCCGTAGTTTATTAGTGATTCTGAATGGTGTGGTTTTCGCTATCAGATTAGAGGACTGAATAAAACTCATTCACACAGTAACTGGAGTTTAAAACTGATGAAAAGGCTCAGTAAACTATTAGAAGCAATACTCTGTGTGTTGCACACACACAATATATCTTCTCTTTGTTCTCTAACTGTTATGAACTTTTCATTGCGAAGCGTTGCTCACCGGTTGCTTTAAGGGCATCATCAATTTTGAATGTATAATACGCAACTTTCTATAGGTCAAAGTCCTTTTTGTAAGAAACCTGGCAAGCACAGTAACGGAAGAACATCTCGAGAAGACGTTCTGGTTGAGCATATAATAGTAGACTAATAGTATAATTTGTAATTACAGTTTTTAAAACCAATATTTTACCAGATGTATCAGTAAGAGGTCTACACTTACATTGACTTCTGTATGTATATTAGGGCTGTCAATAGATTCAAAATTTGGGTGGATTAACAAAGAAGGGTGCGATAACCTCACACACTCTTACCGTGAAATTAAGCATACACCATTTATCTTGTTTAACATGTTAATTTTGTCATCATTTTCTGTATCCAGCAAAGTAAACCATCAGATTGAAGGATGATTTTCTCAAACTATTTTCTGCATGCTTTTTCCAAGGTAAATGTAGGTGTCTTTCCAAAAAAGGACACTTGGAGACTCCAAAAGGACACTAAATGGCCAAATGATATAAGGAGTCCAAAAAATGCATAAATTTGTGCACACCAAAGCAAGCATGAAAAAAAAAGAATTACTAAACACATCAACAAATAGAAACATCATCCTGAATGTGTGTAGAAACGACATGAATGTATTTGTGCATTAATACAATGTGCGATCGGTGCGTCGAGAGCACACACTGTTTATTTGCGCATCAATATAACGGACTCACTCGTGTTTATACTGTACCACTCCTGTATGTCACCGCAGTCATTACATTGATTGCAATCCTCATCCATCAAAACTTTACTAGCGAGACAATGGTTTGCTTTATCCAAACGAAATCAGGTCAGAGGGTTGGAATAGAAATTTACGCCTACCAGAGTTGCAGGTGTTTGCGCCAATGTAGACGCTTACTGTGATAAACTCCCGACTAACTGCGTAATGTAAATTGCTAAAGGGTTGAAATAAAACTGAAAATTCTGTCATTACTCACCCTCATGTCGTTCTACACCCGTAAGACAACACAAATTAAGACGTTTGATGAAATCCGAGAGGTATATGACTCGTCCATAGACAGCAATATAATCAACACTTGATTCAGAAAGGTACTAAAGACATTGTTAAAACAGTCATGTGACTGCGGTGGATCAACCTTAATGTTATGAAGAGACGAGAATAAATTTGTGCGCAAAAACAAAAATAACTTTATTCAACAATC
Source organism: Anabarilius grahami (assembly GCA_003731715.1). Lineage (NCBI taxonomy): Eukaryota > Metazoa > Chordata > Actinopteri > Cypriniformes > Xenocyprididae > Anabarilius > Anabarilius grahami. Next base: position 95,074 of record RJVU01044332.1, read on the forward strand.
TCTTCTCTTCTGTCATTCTCCTATGGTGTTTACGCTCAGCACTTCCAGGTTCTACGTCAGAACGCCGACTTATTATTGTCCGGCTCCTGCGTCAGTATCACTCGCATGCTTTGTCCTGATCACGTGATCAGCGTTGGCCAATACAGAGTCGCCGTTCTGACGTAGAACCTGGAAGCGCCAAGTCGTCATTCTCTATATCAGTGTCAGTGTTTCTAAACTCCCTGAAACACCTCCATTATAGTCTTGAGATTTCTTCACAATATTCCTCATTTAAATAATTCATATATAGAATAAAGGGGCGGGGCCTGGCTGAGTTGGTAGTGTGTTGAAACTGGCGATTATGGTAAGGGGCTGGACATTTCCCAAACACACTTGAAGCGCTTGACCAATCACAACACACTGCTCCAGCTGACCAATCAGAGCACATTGGGCTTTTCAGAAGGAGGGGCTTCATAGAGGAAGGAACTAAACGGAATATTCATTCAAGAATGAAAACCTGTTCTAGTAGAGTCCAAAAACAAAATAAGGACTTTGAAGAAGGCCATAATAAAGGGGACATATTGATTTGTCTATATTTTAAACCATGTGCTTTTGTTTCAGGTATGATGAATATTATTACTACGGCCCACCGCATATGCACGCCCCGACAAGAGTGAGAGGCCGAGGAGCTCGAGGAGGTTATTCGTATCCCCATGACTATTACAGCTATGAAGATTATTACGATTACTATGGCTATGACTATCACAACTACCGAGGCGGATACGACGACCCCTACTACGGCTACGATGACTTTCAAGCTCACGTTAGAGGAAGAGGCAACAGAGGAGCCCGTGGCCCCACACTGTCCAGAGGCCGTGGCACAACCAATACCCGAGGACGGGCCGGTTTCTCTCAGCGCATTGGTCCGGGATCCAGCCGAGGCGGCCGAGGCTCCAGAGGAGGTGTCCAGCAGAGATGTCGAGTGGTACGTGATGTGTGGGTGGAGCATTCCTGGAGTGTTGGCAGGAGGTTTTGAAACCCTGTAGGCTAGATGTTCAGTCTTTTAAAGTAGACTTTATCATGACAAAGGACAGTGATCAAAATACATGTTTTGGCGTTTGTTTTTCCTTCCCCTCCTTTTCATATTGCTTACATATGCAAGGCACCTTGTGGACGAAATGGACCAAAGGTTTGCACTTTCCTTTCATTTCTGGAAATCATATTCACAGCACTTAAGTACACTGAATTGTTTTAGTCTGCTGCATATGCAAATTGTCTTCAAGTACTCAAGTACTGTAGCACAAGCTGTAATGAAGTCTGGACGATGAAGCTAAAATTTCTTTATTTTTCAGCTTTTTGATATTTGTTTGCCCTAGTAATGCCAGCGGCCGAGCAAATTCGGCTGAATATTACGTTTTGGAGGGTTGACGATATCAATTTCTTGTTTTTAATCAATCTTCGTTTTGATGAACGGAGATCTTTTTCAGCACACCGTTTTCCAGCTACCGTTTAAATGTTTCTGTTTCAACAAAATGGAGTAGAAACATAATTATACCAAAAGATATACAAAAAAACGCCTCATGTGCGGTGTAAATGTTTCTGAAACCAACCCCGTATGTTTTTACTAATTAAACAAAAGTGAATCAAACTTACAAACTACGTACAAAATGCAGTTTCTGCTACTGAACTTTAAATGAGAGACTTTTAAAACACCTGTAATAACACTCTCACATCCGCAAAGATAGAGGATTGTAAAACTAGTCTAAAGATTGACTCTTCAGGAAACTTAATGTTGTAAATATTCTGTCTCCCCGCCTCTGCTGTAATATAAGAGTAACAGGTGCACTCCAGCAAAATCAGTCCTGCAACTAAACATGCTCATTTCTCAACTGTGCTGCTTTAGCACGCAGATTAATATCGACAAAGATATTGTGCCACTCTCGAGCCAAGTTTCCATCCAGTTTTTATGCTGTTTTGTTATCGACAAAGCAAAATTTGCTGTGTCGAGGCTGTTTCCATCCAGTTGGCCTTTTACTGATAAAAGTTGTTATATCTCTAAAAAAAAAAAAAGTTTCCATACATAATTTTGCATATATCCGTAGTATAATTCGTGTTGCGTATAATTCGTAGGCTATCTTTTGCATCCCATTTGTAAAATGTACAGAGTAATGAGTAAATTCACCAGCCTACTGCGTATTTTCACATATAATATTATTAAATAGGAAATATAAGAAGACAACGGTGAAGTGGAGCAGCTCGTATGACGAGGCTTGACTGCCTTTATTTGACGAAGCGCAGGTTTGGCCACAGAGCAGTACGGTACAAAAAAATGTTTAGGGTCCATAAAAACACTGGTACAGTGAAATATTCAGTCTTTGCTTATTGCAACGGTCTTTAACGCTTTGAACATGCAGTTAAGCCAGTCGCGGTTTGACGCGGCCGAGAATATATTCGAAGCAAAAGATCATTCAAAGCAAAAACAGATGTTCTTTCTGGTTTCAGAGTTCAACAACATCAAACTGATCAAGAACATCAAATCGCTGTAGATTAATTTTATTTTTTTTTCTTTCTCCCAGAGACAGACGTAGACCTAAAACGTTTTATTTGTGTATTAACCTTTTTTTTTTAAGTGGTCTGCATTAGCTCAACTGAGACTTATTCTCACATAACATTTCATCAGAGCTTTTTGTAATCAACTAGCCTACTTTATTTTCCTTATTTATTTGAGATCAAATTCTGTATTAATACATTGCACTTCCTTCGATGGAAACCTGGCTACTGGCACTGATGTCTTCAGATCATGTTCCTATATAAATGGTCTGGTAACTGGATTTTCCAAACTTTGGTTAACCATCTCCTGTGCTTTTGTTGTAAAGGTCCTGCATGAACCTGACTAACTATATACCGTTACTTGTGTCTGCATAAATAAAGCATGCATATCTTTTGTTCCACCAGGGAAAGGGGGTCGAGGCTGGTCCTGACCAGGTAGTATGAAGACTGACTTGTTGTTGGGGTTACACCGGATGCTACCAGTGTTCATAAGGTTAAAGCAAACTCAATGATATTCCAGCCTGTATTGAAGCATATCTCCTGTACTGCCACTCCCGACAAACCATAAGAGTTCAAACAAAATCCCCAACTTGCAGTTTTCACATTCGGAGCCCGTCTAAATAAATGAACTCGCTACTGCCCCCAGTTACATAGTCCATGCCTAAACATGCCACATTTTGGGACTGAAGTTCAGACTCTCAAGGATACCAATACGTCAGATGTGTTTTGCACTTTTTCTTTTCTTTTTTTTTTTACTCCTGCGTTTGAAGTGGCTCAAAGGAGCTTGATGCTGATGTATATTTTTGTGCTAACTACAATTTTTTTTGTGGGAATGTCCATGTTAACCTAAAACGTTTGGATTCTGGTAGAGAACATCTGCGGGTTTTTGGTGTAACCACCTCACATGGACAAGTCAGGCATTCCAGGAACGTGGTTCTTTTCAGAACTTGTCTTTTTAAGGGTCGGTTAACTACCTCAGTAGAGAGGATTCAACTACCCTGCCTGTACTGTAAATAGGGACACTTACAAAAAAAAAAAAAAAAAAAANAAAAAAAAAAAAAAAAAAAAAAAGCATAGGAGCAGGGCTTGTTTCTTATGAAATATGCACAAGGGCAGCAGCTCAGCAGATATTCTTAATGTAATATAGTCAATCCGCTGCTGCTCTGACATTGCAAACAGTAAAACTGGGCATGCAAATGAATCTCATATGATGAGCTGGAACAAGCCCTGCTTTTATCCTCCTTTCAACTGAATTAGCTGCCTTGCTTCTTCAGATTATGTAGTTACTGGGTGTATGATTGTATGATAGTTTGGAATAAAATGTTACTTTTGTATTGGCTTAAACATCACAAATGCATCCGCTGCATTTGCTAAGCCCTGCAGTGTCCTTTTTTCTGTCAGTTCTCATGAACGCCAGTTCAGTGAATTATGTAGGTTTTATAATCAATCATGACTATTTTCAAACGATCGATATTAATGCTTGCCACTTTCCTGTGGTTGCGATCACAGGCAAGAAATGAACTCATTTCTGTAGAAAAAAGGACACTGCAGCTTCAGTTTATATTCCATATATAGCAAGCAGGTGACCGAACCATTCAACCGGTTTTGTACACAGTTAACTCCCTCTCGATAAAGCTGTAACATTGCAACCTTTTGAAAAGATGTGAGCAGTTTTAAACTATTGTTGGTGGCCAACAACGTTTTTGCATTCCAGCAAATAAATTGTTTTATACTGTAAAATGAGGTGAGTGTAACTTATTTTTGTAATAAAGGTTTTGAATTCTATCTTAAAACTGTTCACTGTCATCTTGTTGTCTGGAAAGATATTTACATGCTGCTAGTTTGTGTAAGTGGTTGGTAATTTTGAGTCAGAAAAAAAAGTCTTCAGAAAACAGCGTCTGCTTTCATTTCCCATTGGTATGCCATACAAATGGCAATCCACTCCAGGAATCTGTAAAATAATTAGGAATTTTGTACAGTTTTGCTAATTATTTTTCTCCGTCCTAAAAAAGTCTGGGCTAAGTCTATAAAAAGCCAAGTCATAAAGATCTCAACTTTGCTGGGATGGGTACAAATCCCACCCACACATCCGTGTGACGCTGGCTGCATAAGGCATAAAATATTTATTATTAAAATATTTGCTTTTTAGTTCAGAAATCTCAAACCATGTAGTTATCAAAAGTATTTTTTTTTATTTGTCAAAGATCAATGCAAAGATGTAAGCCAATTAAATGGTTAGGGGGTTATCCAGAAAACTGGTTATGTGACATACCCGGGTATTTTTAGGTGCAAGTAAGCGGATAACCTCAACTTTCGGGTTCCAAAACCGGAGGTAACTTTTAGGGTATGCAAGTAGCCATAACTTATTCTCTGAACATAACCTGCTCCGGAGCAAGATCTGTTCCAGGGTTAGTTTACTTCAGAGGTGTTCAGCGCATGCGTGACCTATTGATGAGGATTGCGCACAATATTTTACATGTAGTTATATTGATATATAAAGCACTATTAAAGTAAGGTAATGTTATTTTATTTATAATATGTTTATTATATGTGTGTGTGTGTGCGCACCGATCAGGCATAACATTATGAGCACCTTCCTAATATTGTGTTGGTCCCCTTTTGCTGCCAAAACAGCCCTGACCCGTCAAGGCATGGACTCCTCTAGACTCCTGAAGGTGTGCTGTGGTATCTGCACCAAGATGTTAGCAGCAGATCCTTTAAGTTCTATAAGTTGTGCGGTGGAGCCTCCATGGATTGGACTTGTTTGTTCAGCACATCCCACAGATGCTCAATTGGATTGAGATCTGGGGAATTTGGAGGCCAAGTCAACACCTCAAACTCGTTGTTGTGCTCCTCAAACCATTCCTGAACCATTTTTGCTTTGTGTCAGGAGCATTATCCTGCTGAAAGAGCCACAGCCACCAGGGAATACCGTTTCCATGAAGGGTGTACATGGTCTGAACAATGCTTAGGTAGGTGGTACGTGTCAAAGTAACATCCACATGGATGGCAGGACCCAAGGTTTCCCAGCAGAACATTGCCCAAAGCATCACACTGCCTCCGCCGGCTCGCCTTCTTCCCATAGTGCATCCTGGTGCCATGTGTTCCCCAGGTAAGAGACGCACACGCAACTGGACCTTCTTCCATTGCTCCGTGGTCCAGTTCTGATGCTCACGTGTCCACTGTCGGCTCTTTCGGCGGTGGACGGGGGTCAGCATGGGCACCCTGACTGGTCTGCAGCCATGCAGCTCCATACGCAACAAACTGATCCAATGTGTATTCTGACACCTTTCTATCAGAACCAGCATTAACTTCTTGAGCAATTTGAGCTACAGGAGCTCGTCTGTTGGATCGGACCACACGGACCAGCCTTCGCTCCCCACGTGCATCAATGATCTTGGCCGCACATGACCCTGTCGTCGGTTCACCACTTTATCTTGGAGCACTTTTGATAGATACTGACCACTGCAACCGGGAACACCCCACAAGAGCTGCAGTTTTGGAGATGCTCTGACCCAGTCATCTAGCCATCACAATATGTCTTGTGTGTAAACCGCGAACCTACTCTGGGTTGACTGAACCTTTTTTGGAACCAGCATACCTCGAGTAAGCAAGGTTTGGGTTTATCAACCGAGTTCAGCGCATGTTTGATGGTAAGATACCCTTGCCTTCTGGAATACCCCCAGGCGCCTATTTAATTTTTGCCCAATCTTAATGAAACTTGATACACATAGACAGCAGGACATTCTGTAGATGTATGCCAAATTTTGCCCATAGATGGCACTGCAATTAAAAGCCTGACACTGTTCGCAGCAGTCGGTCAAGGAAAGTTTGATATATACTGTATCTTCTAATCTTTTAAGGGAAGTGTTAACCAAGCCATGAAAAATCAGTTGAAGATATAAACAAAAAAGCCACCAGCAGCCAATCAAATTTCATCAAATAATAACTTGATTAAACAATAAAAAGGTAACTTTGAGGCTGTGCATTAAATAAGTTGAGAATTTGCCACAGTTTTTGGTTGTTGCCCATACTACTGAATTGGCCTGTCTGTGAGTGCAATGTCCAAATGCCACGAAGGACGGAAAAAAGGACGGCTTGAGAAAACCAAACAAACAAAGGTTTAAAGGCATTAATTGCCATTTTATGATACCGACACACATTTATGCGTCTTGTATAAGGGTGTCAAGTTTAGTTTATAAAGATCTCTTTTGTTGTTTTTGAGAAAAATGAATTGCAGAGTCAAGATACAAATATGAATACTGTATAGTTTTGAGAGACTGGTGTCAGCCTACCTGAAGAAAATAACAGGGACATTTTGATAAAGGCACCATGGTTGTAAAATTCACACACTTTGTGCATTTTGTCTTTCTGCAATTGATGTCATGGGATGTAGGCATCATTTTTATGGGCAGACCCCATGTTTATGACAGTTCATGTAGTTCCTCTTGAGCCCAGGGCCTTACATCCACCACCTTTGGGTTCGTCGGAGCAGCAAAGGTTGAATGTGTTGCTCCCAAGTGAAATAAGGTTCAGAACTGGATGAGACTTTAGTGCCTGTACTGTATAGGCTCTTGAGTTAGTCAGGACTCCTTTAAAAAATATGACCGCGTTAAATGGTAGTTTTGAAGACAGAATTCATAAAAAGAAAAATCCTAATTTAAAGTGCCCCTGTAGTCAATTTTATCCCTTAAAACTCATCTTTGATCACCAAAATGGCATATTTAAAGTCTGTGTAAAGTCAATTCTGAGAATTGTTTCTAAATACATTGTAATGAGTTTAAGCAATACATTTGAAACATTTATAAAGACTGTTAACACTGTAGTACTGAATTGTGGAGTTAGACCGTTAAACAGTTCTTTTTCATCATCTCGTGTTTGAGATCCACCTATGGGAAGGTCATCCATACCTGACCTCTGCAGAAGCATCCAATTGCACCAAGTCTGGCTAGACAGACAGAAGCACGCAGCCAATGCCAGGTAAGGCCCCACCCCCTGATCTGAGGGCATAAAAGGCCTGCATGTGCTGCTATTCTCCAGTTGAAATTCGCTTCTCGCGACCTCTGGAATATTTTACACTCAGCTCGTGGTTTTACGGACTTCACTGTTGTCTGCAGGAGGACACATCTTTTGGGATCAGTCTCCCCTGGACGTGTTTGTCCTGTCAGCCAGGTTAGCTGAAGTAGCCTAATTACTGCAAGCCGCCCATGCTCGCACTCTTTAGCAGGCTGCCCGCTTCGTTCTCTTCGCTATCTTCACTTGCCTGCCTGTCAGATTTGTTTATTTCTTTGATGGCTCTCTCTAAACCCACAATGGCCCCCCAGGGACTACCAGTCGGGTGCGGCGCCCTATTCACCGCTAGGGATTTCCATCCTTACTGTGTGGCGTTTATTGGCCGTAGAGGCTATTGATTTCTCTGCGCACTGTAGCACGGCCTGGCGCTCTGATTTATGCCTGTCCGACTCTTATGTGGGGAAAAAAGGCGAAGTAGGTGTGCACACGGGGGACTCCCGTGGTGCGGCCTCTTTTGCGGTGTCGAACCTCAGTTTATGGATGAGTCACCCGGCTGCCGGGGATGAGGACGATGATGGCTTTCTCGACAGCTCGGAAGACGAGGATGCCATCCCATCATCTGTGACGCCTCAGACGAACACTCCTGCGGCTTTCGATCTTCTTTGAGGTTTGTGAGCGAGCGGCCGCTCGCCTTAACATCGAATGGCCAGCCTTTGAAAGTTCTTCTGACCAAGAGCGGGACGTCTATAATGTAAAATTCCTGGGACCCCCTCCCGGCCCAAGAAATAGTTTTTCCCTATATCCTCTCTGCATGTGCTAAACACATGAAACATTGCTGGGAGTCCCGTTCGACCTCTAAAACTGTTTCGCGGATCCATGCCATCGAGTCCTCTATCGCCAGACACATTAACCCCTCAAGGTGGGCAGCTTGCCCCTCCCAGCCCTGTTCTCCTCGGCTAAATGGACCGCTTTCCGCGTCCATCCACCAGGCCTCTTATAAAGCCTCAGCCTTGGCTGGAGATAGTGACGTGTGCTCTCCATAAGGAGATCGTCTCTGTTTATGGCCTTGTCAAGCTGTCCAAGCTAGCTGGCGTTCTATGGCTCTCTCTGTGAACTGTAGGTTAAATCTATCTGGTCTCCCCAATAGTGAAGAGCGCCACATCGCTGGAGCGCAGGTTGAGCCTGGCCAGGCTTTCTTTGGTCCTGCTGTCACTTTAATGCAACAGCGCTGCATTGTAAATTGTATGGAGAAAGAGGTTTTCAAACATTACCTTCTAAGAAAGCCTGCACTGCGTCTGTGCGGCCGCCTAAGACCCCCCTGCTATTGGACACCAATTCTTAGCTTTTCAGCTTAGCTTCGTATTTCCCTGTTCAAAAGACGGAAGTTATCTATCGGAGATGTCAGCACCCCCCTCGCCAGTGGGTGCCCACTTCAAGTGCGCACAGGCTTCACTGTTCCCCGTGTTGCCCTATGTGTTTTCCCCATTTCAAAAAGGGAAATTGATGAGAAAAAGTGCACAAGCAGTCTCACCACACCACGCTCTACACACAGCTCTCACTAATTTAATAAAGGCTTTTGCCCCAGTGTTCCCCATAACACAAATCAACGAATAATGAATTTGTTAATAAGAGAGAACATCTCTCAGCAAACCCACATCATGCTGTCCCTAGGTTGTCCACTAGATGGCGCCATTGTATCACAAATGAACGATCCGGTTGAATTAGCAGCCCTAAGCAATTCTCCGGTGAATTTGGGAACTCTTAGGAGAACTCCACGCTCTAGCTCACAAGCTTTAGGTGTGGAGCAGGCGGTTCCCCACCCCCTGCTGGCCCACCCATGGCCCAAAGTGCTGCTGTATGCTTTTCCTCCCCGGTGTCTGATAATTCCCACACTGGCCAGGGTGAGAGAGAAGGGTCTGTCTCTCATTCTGATAGCATCCAGGTGGCCCAAAGCACCATGGCTGGCAGAGATAATCCCTCTGTTATATGCCCAGCCGTGGCTCCTCTCCCTCCCCAGGTGAAAAAAAAGTACATTGCTGTAATATACTTAGTGCTCTATTTTCGTGCTCTAATTTTGTGCTTAATATACTAAAAATTCTTCTTAAGTACGTAAGTACAAAATTAGTGCACGAAAATAGAGAACTTTAAGTACATTATAGAAGTGTACTTTTTTTTTCACAGATCAATTATCTCAACCGTACGAGTAGGTCTATCACCCACACCCAGACAGGGTGGCTCTCTGGCCGTGGCCTGTGAGAGGACAAACTTCCCCCGTGTGTGGTTGCTACTATACAGAATACCAGGGCCATTTCTACACGGTCCTTATATGGTTGTAAGTGGCAAGTGTTTGTGATGGGTGTGGTCTCACATATCAGTGCTCAGTTCCTGATATTTTGTGACCTTATGGATAAAGGCAGGTCTTTTTTTCCACTATTAAGGTCTACCTGGTGGCTATTTCTGCCTGTCATGTGGGCTTTGAGGGCTCAACGATCGGGCAGCATTCTCTAATCCGCAGATTTATGAAGGGTGCCCGTCGTTCTTTGCCAGTCATCAGGAGAACTGTTCCTGAATGGGACCTCTCCATGGTGCTGGAGGCTCTGTCTCAATACCCTTTTGAGCACCTGGGAAGTATTTCCCTGAAGCTCCTGTCCTTCAAGATGCCTTTGCTCTTGGCCTTGGCTTCAGCTAAACGTGTCAGTGAGCTACATGCACTTTCGGTTCATTCCTCGTGCAGTGGAGATAAGGTTTTTCTTAAGCCTAACCTGGCTTTTATGCCTAAGTGCTTCCCTGCATTCACATCGGAGATGTTGGAGCCGTCTGCTTTTCACCCTCCACCTTTTCCTCCAAGGAGGATCAGAGGCTGAATGCTCTGTGTCCTGTTCGTGCATTACAGTGTATGACCAGGACGAGTGCTTTCCAGAAGAGCGACCTGCTCTTTATTTCATGGGTGCCCCTCATATGGGAAGTCCAATTTCTAAGCAACGCCTCTCACATTGGCTTGTGGAAGCTATGGCTGTGGCATATGAATCGATGGGAGTGCAGCCCCCAGGGAACATCAGAGCTCATTCCACAAGGGGCTTAGGTGCCTCTTGGGCCTTATTCAGGGGAATGTCACTGCAATGTTGCTAATGTTACACAAACCATGTTCCTGTTTGCTATCTCTGTCTTCTACAAATCAGCATCCTTAGAAACACTTTGAAAAACTTAGAACGTCAGTGGAGAAAGTTCATCATAACATCGTAATATTTTTCATATCAACAGAAAAAAACCTGGCTTCTCTCGAGACTCCCCTGCCTCATGGCATAGTTAATGATATGCTAAAGCCCTCCGGCACGTTGATGTGATTGGTTACAAGGTAGTTTGTGATGTCAGAAACACCAGCGATTTCAATCTGTGGGTTTGAGAGACTTTTTTTTCACTGCAGTTTTAAGGAGAAAATACTCAGCAATGGTGTTGACTTATGAATCTGCACATGGTTTGTCTTAAAGCATATTAAAAACACCACAAAGACATATAAACAACATTAAAAACCTGATTTTCACAGACAGATTTAGGCGAGTTTATAGTGATACAGTTGAACTTATACAAAATAAATACATTGTTTAAAATTGTACTTTATTCACCTATTCATTAATGGTAATAACATCTCTTTTTTTATTGTTACAAAATGGATTGCTTTGTAACAAACTTACGAAAGGCTAAAGTGAGTTGTGTATGATAAAGTTTCTCCACTGAAAATAAGACAAACTCACCCCAACCTAAAACAATGAGCGCAATGTGCCAATGAAAGACAAAAGACTGTTAACTGATGTCTTTATTTTGCCGAATGCAGACATACAAATCATGTTTCAATTAATGCATTTCAAACGTATGATATAGAAGAGATTAAAGGGATAGTTCACCCGAAAATGAAAATGATCCCGTGATTTACTCAACCTCAAGCCATTCTAGGTGTATATGACATTCTTTCAGCCAAACGCATTTGGAGTTAATAAAGGTCTTCTGAAGCGAAGCGATGCATTTATATAAGAAAAATATCCATATTTATAACTTTATAGACTATAATCACTAGCTTCTGGTAACAGCTATATGTGCGTTCACGAGAGAGTCGTGTTCCGGCGTATGAGTAGATGCTTCTTACGGTTTAAACAAATAGGGCTGGGCAACAAACTCAAGCTCCTCCAAACATTTCTCTTTTAAATTTCTCATTTTAGACTCAGATATTTATTTGAGACCGGTGTTTTGTTTTGCTCTATCCTCTGCCCCAATGCATTCATCAATACATCATGCATCGGGTTAGAGGTCGCTCTTCCACTGGAATCAACTCACGGATGGAAGCCTGTGTTTCTTGTTTACAAAGTTATAAATATGGATATCACTTCGCTTTAGAAGGCCTTTATTAACACCCTGGAGCAGTATGGATTACTTTTATGATGGATGGATGCACTTTTTTTGGGCTTCCAAAAATGGCACCATTCACTCCCATTATAAAGCTTGAAAGAGCCAGGATATATATGTGTATATATAATATATTTGAATGTTTCTCAGATTGTGTTCATCAGAAAGAATAAAGTCATATGCACCTATGATGGTTTGAGTAAATTATGGGATAGTTTTCATTTTTGGTGAGCTATTCCATTAAGCTACTAAATGAATCTACTGTTTTCTCCTCTCAGACCCCCAGGAGTTTCTTGACCATATAGCCAGGCATACTGTAGAGGAACAGTGCCAGAATGGCCAGAAGCAACAGCGCCAACACAATTTTGATGACCAGCCACTTGTATTGGTTGCAGACGAGATGGCGGATGGCCTTTAGTGGGCTAAGGAACCACAGCATTGCAATGTCAGGGCGGCTGGTGGGACAAAACCATTGAACAAGCTTTTAAATATTGTGGACATTGACAATTTTTACATGTTTGTCTCACTGATGGCATGCACTTTTGGCAGGTTCAAAGCAATAATTAAAATGCCTTCATGTGTAATAGTGCACATTAGTGCTCATGCATGAGCCTGAGTGTTCAAGAGTAGCTGTTCAATGAAACCGCCTAGAACTCGAGTGTTGAATCACTAATGAAGAACAAAGACGGCTGTTCAATTAATGCTTACATTTAAATGATTTTAAATGTGCCTGTTTATTGCAAAATATTGAATAGACAGGAATTGCGCTCAGATGATTCATGATTGGACTGGTTCTTGAGTATAGGTGCAGAAAATGTAGCATGAAAAGATTTTCGCCAGCTGTTAATAAATAAAACGCACGTTTCGTTTTTTATTATTGATTTATTAGTAGCAGCGAAAGCACACAATAACACATCTTTCAGTGGAGAAATAACTTCCAACAATCTGATAACCCCAGAAACGAACGAAATGATATTAAAAAAAAACAAAAAAACATTTTACATCAGCATTAGATATGCAGAGAAATGAGACAACTACATGTTTTTAGATTGTGTATGTTTTCTGAAACACAAACAGCTAACAACTATGGTTGGAAAGTAACACTTAAAATTTGAAAAGCCAAAACTGCAAATATAGCATTTCCCAAAAATGTATGAACTTTGTTCTCAGTTGGCCTTTGCCCATTAATGCAGTAATGATTTTTAACAAAATAAGTATATATACTTCAACAAACAAATACATCATTCCAGGTGAAATAACAATGAAGTAATATATATTGCAGGCATTGAGAAAGCTTTTCAAGCACCTAGAAGCTTTTTCACCATGTAACCTGGCATATTGTACAGAAACAAGCCCAGCATTGCTAATATCAACAGCGCCAACACAATTTTGATGACCAGCCACTTGTATTGGTTGCAGATGAGATGGCGGATGGCCTTTAGCGGGCTAAGGAACCACAGCAATGCAATGTCAGGGCGGCTGGTGGGACAAAACCATTGAACATGCTTTTAAAAATTGTGGACATAGGCAATTTTTACATGTCTCACTGATGGCATGCACTTTTGGCAGGTTCAAAGCAATAATTAAAATGCCTTCATGTGTAATGGTGCACATTAGTGCTCATGCATGGGCTCAAGTGTTTGAGTAGCTGTTCAACAGAACAAAAAAAGTGTTGAATCTCAAATGGAAAACAAGGATGGGTGTTCAATTTATGCTTACAAATGGATTTTAAATGTGCCCGTTTATTGCAAAATATTGGCAATTCACGATTGGATTGGTTTGAGTATAGGTGCAGAAAATGTAGCATGAAAAGTGGCAAGATTGTTAATAAATAAAATGCACATTTAGTTTTTTTTTTAATTATTGTTGATTTATTAGTAGCAGCCAAAGCACACAATAACACATCTTTCAGTGAAGAAATAACTTAGAACAATCTGATAAGCCCAAAAACAAATGAATTGATATAAATAAAAAAAACATTTTACATCAGCATTGGCTATGCAGACAAATGTGACAACTACATGTTTTTAGATTTTGTAAGCTTTTTGAAACACAAAACAGCTAACAACAATGGTTGGAAAGTAACTTAAAATTTGAAAAGCCAAAACTGCAAATGCTTTTATAGCGTTTCCCAAAAAAGTCTTCAAAAAGAGTTTGATGAACTTTGTTCTCAGTTGGGCTTTGCCCATTAAAGCAGTAATGATTTTTAACAAATGACTTCAACAAACAAATACATCATTCCAGGTGAAATAACATTGAAATATCAAATATTGCAGGCATTGGGAAAGCTTTTCAAGCACCTAGAAGCTTTTTCACCATGTAACCTGGCATACTGTACAGAAACAAGCCCAGCATTGCTAATATCAACAGCGCCAACACAATTTTGATGACCAGCCACTTGTATTGGTTGCAGACGAGATGGCGGATTGCCTTTAGAGGGCTAAGGAACCACAGGAAGGTTGTGTCAGGACGGCTGGTGGGAAAGAAAAACTCATGGTAAAAGTCTGCGGCACAGCAGAGGGCGAACTTTAGCTGTCATTACGCGTTGGGATTTATTCTCAATTTATTCAGACATGTTTAATGGGGGATTTATTATCTCTATTATTATAATGTTTCTGTAAATAGCATAATGAAATGGTTTATCAACACAGACAGCTCCCCTTGAAATGTTTAATTTACTTAAAGTGATTTAAGTACATCAGGGCCTAGTTTCACAGACAGGGTTTCACAGGATTAGGCCTTCGTTCAATTAAGACATTTAAGTAGCTTATATAAACGTGCCTTAAAAATCTTGAGACGAAACAATGGCACTGATATATTTCAAGATATTATTATTTATATATTATATAATATTTATGATGCACAGACAGTTAACACTGTCCACACGTTTAGTGTCATTTGATAAATATTCAGATATTTGTCCATTTTACCCTCTAGCCCAAAATTTATTGAAAGCCTTGTCAATGGATATAAAAATTGAAAACAAGCACATATTAGCTTTAAAAAAATGTTTTGTCATTATTCTGACTTCCAATAAAACTCTTTTGCTAACCCACAAAACAAAAATAATCCAAATCTTAACATATGAGAGATTCATATGTCTGTTCTGATCACAAGACACATTATATAGTAACCAGGGGCCTCATTTATAAAGCGTGTGTACGCACAGATTTGATCTTAGAGTGTGCGTACGCTTAAATCCACGCCAACGCTCAAATTTATTAAAACGGTCTTTGATGTGGAAAAGTGCTTAGAGCCACGTCAGGGTCTGAGCAGATGTACACACTTTTATGGTCAGATTACTGCAGGTTTTTGGAAATCTAAGCTATTCTTGCAGCTCGGCAAGGATTTGGACAATGACTGGTGATCTTTTATATGTAAATGATATGAATTAGGTGTCGTTTAAAACGCAGAGAACTGAAACCATTCAGCTGTGCGCAAGATCATTTGCGATTTATAGATTTCACATCTAAAAAGGGAAGCGTACGCTCGCACGCACATCGGAGAAATGATTGTAAGATCAAATTTAGGACAGTTTCTGCGCAACATTTTATACATGAGGCCCCAGATTCCTGTACGAACTTACCTCCTATTTAAGAATCAGGTTTACAAATAAACTGGAATGTAAAGTGAATTTAATTAAATTGGCAGCTGCTTCTCAAAGTTTCTGAGTAGAAGGTTAGGGTTAGGGTTAGGTAACGTTATTAAAGTACATCATAATCAAATGCTTCAAACTTCGTAGCAGGCTGATATCTGGGGAGACAGAATTTACTTAAAAACAGCATGTTTTAGAGATTTTGTGACAAATGAAAGAAAATGGGATCTATCATTTGAAACTTGAAAGGGGTATGATTCTAATTTTGTTTTAAAAAATAGGACATGCATGTTAATGTAAGGTGGAGTATCATTCATTTTCTTGAAGGTATTAATGACAGGAGAGATTACCTTTAAATCAGAATATGCGAAGCCATATTTTTGGCTTTTTGGCATATTTCTATTTATTTATTATTTATTTGTTTATTTATTGACTTATTTATTAGATTTATTGTACTCTTTAATCAATGCTGCAAGATCGCACCTTTACGAAGAGGACCATCTCAAGTCCTTCTTGGGATGGCAGTTCTCAGATGAAGGTTGAGCAGAGAGCTCCAAAAGTCGATTTGCAATCAGTTACCCACTTTGCAGTCTGGAACATCATCACCCTGAACGGTCTGGTTACCAGGTGGCACTTGTCAATGAACTGGCTAAGTACAACATTGTCACAGCCGGTATTACCAAGGCGTGGCTGGCAGGCCATGAGCAGCGAATGGTCAATGGCGCTACCATACTGCTCTCGTGCGACATTGATCACACAAAGGTAGTGGCATTAGTCCTGCGAGACTCCTGTATGCACGGCTTCTCCGTCGGCAGGGACAACTCTCACTTATAGTCGCCTACACACCAACAGAGGATGCTGATGCCACGGCAAAGGACAGTTTCTACCATCAGCTGGCTTCCACAATACAGTCATTGCCAAAACACGACGAATTGCTCATTCTTGGCGATGTGAATGCAAACACAGGGCCACGGACTGCCGGCTTCGAAGATGATGTCTGACCATACGGTGTGGGTCCTACAAATGACAGTTCAGGCCGTCTTCTTTCTCTATGTTCCTTTGAGGGCATAATGGCACTGGGTCATGGTTTCGAAGACGAGCTATCCACAGGTTTACATGGACATCCAATGATAGCTGCACAAGGAAGGAACTGGATCACATCCTGGCATGACCTCTCGACATTGTTAGATCTTACAGAGTTTTCCGAGGTGCCAGCAAATAGTGATCACCACCTGCTTATTGCGGCTATTGCAATCCATTTAGACCCATATGCAAGCATAAGCCACAGCCAACATTCAATGTGCAGATGCTGACAGACAAGCTCGAGATGGCCCAGTGCTGTAATGTCACCATTAAGGATAATTTCTTAGTGCTGGATGACCTATCAGAAGATGTTGAAATTGCATGGGCAACAATCAGTGATACTATCCGCAGAGTTGCCAAAGACATCATTGGCTACAGAAGATCTCATTGGAAACCGTGGCTATCCCATGAAGCAATGGATACAATTGATGCGAAAGCTCGAGTCCGTTTAGCCGGTGACAAGTCAGAGTGGCTCCAGGGTATCTTTAGGGCCAAGGCAAAACACTACCTCATTTGCTAGGGACTGGTGATATGCTTCACGGTAGAGGATGGGCTACATCAGAACAATTTAAAGGCAGCATACAGGACCATCAGCAAGATACAGGGTTCACATGGGACTCAAGGCACCACCCCGATCCTTAAAGCAGATGGCTCAGTATGCTCTAGTCAATCCTGCATCGCTGGTGAGAATACTTCTCAAATGCACCCAATCACCCACCACCTATACCATTGTTTGGATTTGACCACTGAATCCAATTCAGCTCTCGATGATTCAAGTATGTCACCTGACGCTCTAACACTGGACGAGGTCCACACAGTTATTCAAAAGCTGCGTCATGGCTGTGCTGCCGGCCCAGACGGAATTCCACCAGAACGACTGAAATGCGCCATCAACTCTCTCCAAAAAACAGTTTTTGTAGGCATGTTCCTGCTCAGTGGAAAGTAGGAATTATTGTGGCTTTGGCTTACAAGGGTAAGGGGCCAAGGAATGAATGTTTCTGTTATAGACCCATCACACTTTTGTCAGTTCCAGGAAAGCTCACGTCCTGTTAGCAAGGATTCTTGTGTCTCAACGCTGCCCTCAACAATCAGGTTTTACTTCAGGCAGATCTATCCTCGTTTCTATCAGAAATACACCGTGACGCTAGTCAAGCAGGGCTGTGTTCTGGCTCCAGCACTTTTCTGCAGAGCCATGGATTGGATCCTTGAGCGAATAGCATCACAGAAGGTTGTTAAGCAGCCAAAGAATGACTTCACTGACCTAGACTATGCAGATGATGTCTTGTTGCTAGATGAGTCTGCATCAAAACTGGCAACATCTCTTGAGCGTCTCAAGCGAAAGGCTTCCCACCTGGGCCTACACATGTCATGGCAAAAAAACAAACTGCAGAGCTTGGGCAGTGGATCCAATATTGGGAATACCACTGTCTGGGGTCAGCAGGTGGAAAATGTCACACAGTTCACGTATATAGGGAGCGTACAAAACTCAGATGGAAGGTGCACGGCTGCACGTCGAATCAGTCTGGCTGCTTCAGCAATGAGGTCTTTTCAGAAACTTTGGTGTCAACAGAGAACCCAGCTTAGTACCAAACTCCAGTTCTATTCTACCTGGATGTTGCCAGTCCTTCTGTACGGTTCCGAGACTTGGTCTCTTCAATTGCAAGATGCCAAAAGACTCCAGTCATTTCATATGTGTTGCCAACGTCAAATTCTTTGTGTTCGCTGGTTCGACCTTATGACAAATGCGGCTGTCACTCTACGCACTGGTCTGTCAACAATCACAGACATAATTACTTGTCGCCACATGGCTCTGTTTGGACGTGGCCCAGCTTGAAAGTCATACTCCTGCCCATGGCAACCAAGCCAGCACTGTTGCCCGCCACACTGAAAAGACATGCTCCCACCAGCTGAAACAGACCACCTGGTCGCCCTTGTCAGATTGGGGAAGGATCCATCTCCTCCCTCCTAAATGAATGGAACCTTGCCATGGGCCGTGGTCATTCATTTCGCATGACGAGATCGGTGCTACGAGCCATAGCTGCTCATGCGATGTGATGATGATGAATGCTAGAAACAGGAAAACATTAATCTAACATATACACAGATGAGCCAAAACATTATGCCCACCTGCCTAAAATGCTGTTGGTCCTCCAAAACACTGCCGACCCACGAGGCCTAGACTCTACAAGAGCCCTGAAGCTGTCCTGTGGTTTCTGGCACCAAGACATGAGCAGCAGATCCTTCAAGTCCTGTAGGTTGTGAGATGAAGCCACAGAGGATCGAACTTGTAGGTCCAGCACATCCCACAGATGGATTGAGATCTGGGGAATTTGGAGGCCAGGGCAACACCTTGATCTCTTCATTTTCCTCAAACCATTCCTAAACAATGAGTGCAGTGTGGCAGGGTGCATTATCCTGATGAAAGGATTCCACCAGGAAACACCACTGTCATGAAGGGTGTACCTGGTCTGCAACAATGTTTAGGTTGGTGACACATGCCTGGACCCAGGGTTCCCAGCAGAACATTGGCCAGAGCATCACACTCCCTCCACCGGCTTGTCGTCATCCCACAGTGCATCCTGGTGCATCACTTCCCCAGCTAAATGCAGCACACACACACGACTGTCCATGTGATGTAAAAGAAAATGGGACTCATCGGACCAGGCGACCTTCTTTCACTGCTCCAAGGTCCAGTTCCAACGCTCATGCTCCAAGGTCCAGTTCCAACGCTCAGGCTTTCCTGTAGCTCAGTGGTTAGAGCATGGCACTAGCAATGCCAAGGTCATGGGTTCGATCCCAGGGATTGCACATACTCCGATACAAATGTATAGTATAATGCAATGTAAGTGCCAAATGCATAAATGTAAATGTAGGTGCTGTAAACGGTGGACGGGGTCATCATAGGCACTCTGATTGTTGTGACACAATCCTCCCATAACCATCATTAAAATATTGTGTGACTTGTGCCACAGTAGACCTTCTGTTGGCTCGGACCAGACGGGATAGCCTTTGTGGCCTCGTGCATCGATGATGATTGGTGGTTTGTGGTTTGTCCCTCCTTGGACACTGTTAGTAAATTCTCACCACTGACCAGGAGCAACACATAAGCCTTGCCGTTTCTGGCCCAGTAGCCTTGCCATAATAAATTGGCTCTTGTCAAAGTCGTTCAGATCTTTATTCTGGCACATTTCTCCTGCATCCAACACGTTGATTACAAGAACTGATTGTTTGCTGACCATCTAATCTAACCAGACCTTAATATGTGGCCCTGTTAGAAGATGATCAACGATATTTGCTTCACCTGTGACTGGTAATACATAATGTTTTAGCTCATCAAAATAAGTCAAAACCCATCAAACCTTTGCAATTGACAAACTATAATGACTGCTTTTTGGGGGGTGGGGGATGTTGTAAAAAATCTCTTTAAAAAAAATTGTATGATAGAATATTTCAGCATTATAAATATAAAGTGATGTATAATGTGTAGTTCAACAAACAAAAAGTTTTTAGACCAGTGAAAGTGAAAAGTTGTCAGTGGCAAATGACTGAAATATTGTAGATGTAAAAGTTGGTGTAAATGCTGATCTTACTTTGGTTTCTCCAGAGGCTCTGGTTCATTGCGTCCTTCGCCAACAGGACTTTTCTCTGCCTCCTCACCTGTCAGCAGGTGAAGCTCTGCTTCTACTTTTCCCTTAAGGGATAAAAAGCTCATTAAACTAGACATCAGAGCTGAGCAAAAAATGCTGCCAGTTTAGGAGTAACATTTTATCATTCAGAGGTTAAGATCATGCAAAAAAAGTGAAAAAAAAAAGTTACTCACTCTCACGCGTTTACAATTTGTATGATTTTCTTTCTTTTACTGAACACAAAAGCAAGATACTCTGAAGAATGTTCAAAGCACAGTTGAAAGATTAATTGTATTACCAAGCTCCAAAAATGTCAAAAAGTATCATTACTATAGTCCATATGCTTTGCATTGTTGTTCAGAATGTTGTGTATCATGCAACTGATTTTGAATATGCAGAAGTGTAAGATTTGGAATATGAAAGCATGGAGGGGAAATTTTAACAAGGAATATTACACATATAGTAGTCATACTTCATGTGACATCTACCAGCCAACTGCCCCGTGTGATGGGTCCTGATGTGTAATCCTTCAGCCAATGAACTTGCATGCATTTAAATTGTCTAGTGCTAATGTCACTGTAAGTTAACTGTGTTCACATCACTTTCACCCTCCTCCTCCCCAGCACCACCTGTCTATATCTATGGGGATTTATGTATGTCTGTTTGTGCAGCCGGTTTATTTGCAGGTCACTTACTGTAATTTCCAACTCATCATTTTCATCTCGTGCCACAAACGGCCACCAGCCTTTAATTCTCTTCTGTTTGAAGAGGTTGACCATGGGCATATCTTGCTCATTAAGGACCATGTCAATGGAGCACTGCTTCGCTGTCTTTGCGCCTCGAGGAAATCGATTCAGGTCAAGTTCGATTGCACCTGAAACAAAAAGCAAACACACATGTGACCATATAAATGAAGGCCATTAAGACTGAGCCTGAATATAAAAAGACTTTACAAAGTAAAACACAACAGCACACCCAAGAAGTCGTCTGCAGAGAAATGATCCGCGTCCCACACTTGCAAATTCAGTCGGGCAGGAATTTTATACTCGGTCTCATCCCAAGAAAACATGGACTCTTTCTTTGAGATGACGATCTTCTCTTCGGCCTGTAGGTAGTCGAAGGGATAAACAAAGCGCCAGTTGAAATTGCCCTCTCCGGTCAGCGAGTGATAGTGGACGTCTGTGTCCTGCTTGTCTTCTTGTTGGCCTTTCAGCCATCTGTTGGTCACAAGTTGCATAGTGATGGTACAGTTAGTTGGTACCCTTCTGACCACAAATGCTGTGTATATTTCAGAAGAATCATGTGACATTTATATTTCACAATGTAACTGTTTTTATTGCAGTTAAATGCAGCCTTGGTGAGCATAAGAGACTTCTTTCAAAAACAGTTTATATCTCACAATTTAGCAAGAATTGCAAGAAATAATCTCTCTAGTTTATCTCACACAATTCAGACTTTTTTCTTGCAATTATGAGTCTATATCTCACAATGCTGAGAATGAAACTCAGAATTGCAAGAAATAAAGTCAGAATTACAAGATATAAACTGGCGATTACAAGAAAGAAGTTCGAATTTTGAGATATAAACTCAGAATTGTAAGAGAGTCTTAAAAACTCACAATTAGCTTTCTTAATTGCGTGTATATATCTCGCAATTCTGACTTTACTTTTTAACTCATAATTTACTTATTTTTTCCTCAGAATTGTGATATAAACTCGCAATTAAAAATGTAATTGTGAGTTTATACCTAACAATTCAGACTTTTATAGTTTATATCTCACAATTCTAAGAATAAGGTCACAATAGCATGAAATAAAGTGAGATATAAATGTGCATTATATATAAATTATGAGAAAAAAGTAAAAATTGTAAGGCAAAAATTTGGAATTTCAAGAAAAAAGTCTGAATTGTTATGTATAAGCTCACAATTAGCTTTTTTAATTGCGAGTTTATATCTCGCAATTCTGACTTTATTTCTCGCAATTAATATTTTTCTCACAATTAAAAAATTCAGTCAGAATTGTGAGCTGTAAACTGAGTTTATACCTAACAATTCAGACTTTTTTCTCGCAATTCTGAGAAAAAACATTCAGAATAGCAAGAAATAAAGTCAGAATTGTGAATAAAAAGTCATAGACCGCTTTTTTTTTTTCATAGAAAAAAGAGAAAAAGATCCCGTACCCTCTAACAAATATGTCACTCGATTTTTCCCCTGTGAAAATGTCATCGTCCTCCAGAACGACTTCATCGGTGTTCCACACGATCACCCTGAGCTCAAATCTGTCAATGACGAAAACGTATTTTGAGTATAAAATATTCATCTGTATTTGGCCAAAAACTTTCACCAAGTGCTTCCTACTTCTTTGGCTTCCTAGGTGAAATGTCAATAGCTGGTCCCGGTGCAGGCATATCCTTCGGGAACATGTCCACCCACATCTCAATTCTCCCCTACATCACAAGCACTCATATTCACTAACGGTTCATTATCATCATTTCGTTATCTGACAGCGATGCTTTTGGGACATTATTCCTGACCTGCTCAATCCCAGGTTTATCAGGATTCAGGAGAGACCTTGTCTCCACGTGCTCTGGAACCAGCTTGCAGCCTATTCGAGGAATTTCTTCCCAGTGGTTTAGTACAGCAAGAGCCAGGTGTTCGTCCGTCTGTTTCTTCAGTCCTGCCGTAGAAAAGTATGTGCATTTGTTCCGATGTGTTTCTCTCCGATGGGAACTCAGCGATTCAGAACAAGGTGATTGTTGCTAATCTACCAAGATGATCACCATTACACTTGTTCCCTTTCGAAATGCTTTGTGAAAACGTACATACCATTTTCATCCTCAAGTTCAGTCGGTCCTGTGTAAACTCTGTTCGCAACTTTCACTCTTCCTCCTGGGCCGTACTGGGGCGTATCCATTTTTCCGTCTTTGCAGAGTTTGGCAAGGATTTGCGTTGGCTTCAATGGGTCCCTCCACACATTATAGCCATGACTAAAAGAAAAACAGTAGGAAAAGTTTTATCCATCCATCCTTTTTTGAAGCAATATTGTTACCTCTAACTACCTCAGATCATGACATTTTCCCATTCATAATAATGCTTATAAGTGATTTATAAGATTTAATACAGTGTTATTTTAGTATAATTGAGTTTCATCGAGTAT
>RJVU01044332.1:118492-192670 GCA_003731715.1 Anabarilius grahami
ATATATATATATATATATATATATATATATATACAGCTATGGAAATAATTAAGAGACCACTTAACATTGATTTCTGAACTTGGAGTGGTCTCTTAATTTTTACCATATATTGAATTTGGATACAATTCTTTGCAAATTTTTTGTTGGTGAAATAAACATTTAAACAAGAATAAACTGTAATAACTTGTTTGTTTTCATGACAGATTTATTCAAACATTAAATAGGCTAATGAAGACATCACTAACAGGTTAAGTAAAAATATAATAAATATGTAATACAGTGCATACATTTAGCAAAATGCTCTTCTCTAGACTTATTTTTTTCCAGCTATCTAATGAGTTTATGGACACTGAATAGCTTTCTTGAGGTAAATGTGATGTTAAATGACAGTCTAGTCCCCAAGATGTTTTATTGACGTCTTTCTTCAGTTGAAACGCTGATTGTTTCTGATGTTCACCCATGTTTATTTTGTGCTGTAACTAGTAGTAAAGATCCGTGCTGTCACTTGAAACAGCACAGATTACC
Source organism: Anabarilius grahami (assembly GCA_003731715.1). Lineage (NCBI taxonomy): Eukaryota > Metazoa > Chordata > Actinopteri > Cypriniformes > Xenocyprididae > Anabarilius > Anabarilius grahami. The sequence goes on from RJVU01044332.1 coordinate 119,018, forward strand.
GATTAAAATCAAGAAATTAATATTATCAATCCAGAGCTAGTGTCCAAACAGCTGACATGTTTAACTGTAGTAGCTTATCCACGTCGTGTGCACGAAATACACAGTCAAAACATGCCTAATTAAGTGCTAATTAAACATCTGTGTCGATCCTCCAAAACTATTTCAGCCAAAAACCAAAAATTTTTGGTAGCCAAAATGTCGGTGCATCCCTAAAATAATATAGAAATTTATAGACACACACACACAAAAAAAATTTAAATGACGAAAACACAACAAAATTACAAACACTTTAAACCAAAAATATAAAAACGAATTAAAATGTTAATAAAGACTATAATAGAATGATACTAAAATAACACCTCTGAACACAACCCCCATCAGTCGTCACCAAGTGTCAATGTGTTTAAAAGAAGAATTGCATACATTGCATAGCTGGAGCTGATACCACATATTGCCCTGTGCTTGCTGTAGTAACGGTTCTCCAAGTCAATCTTCGTCTCCCCAATCAGGTCATCGGTTCCCACCAAATCCCAATCATAGATGGACACAGTGAGGGTAGAATCCATTGGGAGTGTCGCTTCAATATCAAATGACCTGGGAGTTTGAAGGCAGTTGATGTTAGCTTTAATGTTATCTAGTAATGAATGAGGAGACTATAATCAACAGTACTAACTTTCCAAACACAGGGTTGAGTTGTTTAGAGATGTAATTCTCTTTGTCCTTGATGTCTGACTTTCCGAGCTTGATGGCGATGTATGGGTCGGCCTTCCCGTTGATGTCTGCGGGATGCAGATCTGTTGCCTGAGACAAAGACAGAACAATTGTTCAAATGGCCAAACAGAAAAATACTCAATGCACTGCTCTGAGGTCTGTGATACTACATACCCTGATGACATAGACCCGGACGAGGACGTTAATCGGATCGTTATGTGGAATGTTCTGGAACATGCCCATGTTGGAATCAAATCCCGTTTCTCTGTACACCTCATCCGATACAGGGACTTTGTAGATACACATGGAGCCCTACAGTAAACACAGCAAACAAACCCAGAGATGAGCTTCACAACCGCTGAATGTGTTGAGTACATTTATGGATCACTCTTTGGGTCACGTTATTTGTATGGTAGAATGTTTACGAACTACAAATCGTATAAAAATTTGACTGACATTTACTGTATCGAACTGGAAAAGACACCTGTCTCATAGACCATTGATAAGTAGTAACTTTAATTAACAATGAACATTATTTATTTTTAGTATTTCTATAGCATTTATTAATCTTAGTTAGTGTTAATCTCAACATTTACTAATACATTTTTAAGATCAAAAGTTGTATCTGTTAACAATAGTGTGAACTAACATGAACAAAGGTTAATAAATGCTGTAAGAATGTATTGCTTATTGTTGGTTCATGTTAATGCAATAATGTTAACAAATGAGACCTTATTTTAAAGTGTTACTTTGATGAAGCTCAAATAAAACATTTGTTCTGATTAGATTTGGTCATGTTGTGTTATATCACAGTTTCGATTAAGTTATTTTTTAATCTAACATGTAGAAATCAGTAACAATAATAAAGCAGTAGATGTGTCTAAAATAGCAATGAAAAGATGGCATTGGGCAATGGGTCGACGACAAACCTTGAATTTTCCAATAAGTCTGTCTTCATCTGCTGCATTCTGCTCAACATCAGCATCATCAGAACACTTCCCTCGATACAGGTTAAAGGTGTGAAGCCAATCTTCAAAGGTGTCATACTCGTATTCAAGCTCTCTGTTGTACACCTGTAGAGGAAACTAAGGTTTTGAATGTCGCTCAGACTACATGAAGACATAATAGATGTCTTTATCGTTAAACTGAACTGTGCACATGCATTTTAGACTTTAGAAGATTTTATGTTCTTGCACCATCCATGCATTAAATTCACATCCTTGAATAAGTGTATCATTTATCTTCATATTTGTGAGCCTTCATATTAGGAGAAGGCTACTTTCGATGACCTTCCTATCTTCTGGTCGTGGCCAGATTATGTAAACATGTTCCTCTAATCTTTTGATTGCAAAAAAGAATCACAAACAACAGCGAGGAATCGATTCTTGAAATCGAGACCATAGATTCCAGAACCAGGAATCTGAATCTAAGGTCGATTCGAAAACATTTCAGACTGGAACGGCCCTACCCATCTGCTCTCCAATGAGATGAACGACTTCACCTCTGCCTTCCCTTTTCAAATGTACTTTTGCTGTTAAAGACCTAACAACAACTGTACCTTCAGCTCTTCTAATTTGTGCTTCTTCTTCTCTGGTGCACCCTCCCCAGGCATGGCTTTGTTCTTGTTTCCCTTTCCTCTCTTCTTCTTGGTCCCTTTCAAATCAGAGGCAATAAGAACATATTTGGTCATCAGTGCAAAGAACAGAAGAGAACACACAAGCATTGATTTTCAATAGAGGGTATGCAAACTTTTATTTACAGGATTATTTATGTAGTAAGTGTGGATTATATGTAAATATCTGTCAAATAACATATCTGGGCAGTACTAAAAAAAATATTTGTCATGGAAGTTGCCTCTTCATTGTAGATATGTCTTACATAATGAATTGTCTTATGCATAAATATATTGGTAACACTTTACAATACGGGTGCACTAATATGCATTAATTCAAGCTTAACTAATGCACAGATAATCATGTGTTAATGTATGACTCATGAAGAACTAAACCATTAATTAACGATTACTGCATCAGCAGCTAATAAAGAGTCTATATGATTAATAGATTAATATATGAATTGTTATTAATTAAATGTGTCATAATGTATTAATTCCTTAATAACATATTTTATTAACTAATAGTGTAATTTAATGTGTTAATTACCACAATGGCTTGAAGCCATGTACTTCAACTTTCAGTTGTCTGCTTTAATTAATCGAATGATTTGAAAATGTATCATGTTATGACTTTACTTGTTGAGGCACATGACTATCAAGTATCAGAATTTCATCTTACTTTTTGTTCATATTAATATCAGCATCTGCACCAAATTGCATATTTTTGCACATTTTGGGTCTCTGAATAAAACTGAGCTGTTTTTTCCCCTCCATATTCTCACTATATCAAACTATATGAGCCATAAAATCCTGATATGAATATGATACTCAACAAAGCATGACCTGTATAAACCTGTCTAATGGTTCGATAAACTGTTCCATTAGAAAAAATAAAAACCTTGATACAGTGTAAGTTGATGGATGTTATTAGATTTCTACAGCTGTCTTGTGTTAAAGACATAATCAGTGACGTTGCTTCAGTTACCTCCACCCTCTCCAGAGTCAAACTCTTCCTTCTCTTCAGCTTCTGCTTCTTGTGCTTTAATGATCTAAATCGTTCATAAAATAGTATAGTTTTCTCAGTTCAAAAAAACTGAATCATGCATTTTTATGGATTTCAAGGCATCTTCTGGCAACTGTAAAATAATGCCATTCTTCTATAGCTCTCACCTCTTTCAGTGTTTCAATCGAAGCAAAGTATTTGGACCACCAGTCCAGCATGCTTTCATCCAGTTCCTCCTCTTCAACCTCTTCACCCTTCTTGCGCTTCTTTTTCCCTTTCCCACCTTTCTCGTCATCTGGCTGTCACAATGTTCAAGACACAAAATTCAAAAAGCCCTTTTTCACGCAAAAATAATGAATTTATGAATGTTAATGTTTTCCCAGCTAACAGGGAATGTTCTCAGAACTTTGGATAACGTTGTGGCAAAGGTTCTCTCACAACGTTCTTCCATAAAACGTTCATTCAAAGTTATCTGGTCTTTAATAACGTTCTCAAAATATGATTCTTTGAACATATTTTTGTTAGCTGGGATGATGTTACATCACTGAAAATAATAAGAAAGAAAGAAACACATCTGATATCTGTATACATACCATATCAACTTTAACCACAGCATCAGACGCCTGAAACAGATTCAATAAAATGAACAAGTTCAAAAGTCAGCTTAATCTTTTTTTTAATCTTTATTGTGTAGAAATATGATTAACAGTACCAGCCAAAAGTTTGGAAACAACTACTTATTGTTTATAATATCTAATAGTGCAGTCATGAAAACTGATTTTCCTGCTTTCCTGTAGCTCAGTGGTTAGAGCGTGGCACTAGCAATGCCAAGGTCATGGGTTCGATCCCAGGGATTGCACATACTCAGATACAAATGTATATATATATTATATATATACATTGCATTATATATATATAATGCAATGTAAGTCGCTTTGGATAAAAGCGTCAGCCAAATGCATAAATGTAAATGTAAACTGAAAAAAACATAAATGCAGTCTGCATGAGGTAGTGATGAAAACATGCGACAAAACTCTCTATATAGTGAAGAAGAAATATGCATCACTGCAAACTTGGCTGCTTTTGTGTCACTATTCAATCCAACGCCTTAAAAAATGTACATTGATATGTGTGTCCAAATGTTTGACTGATACAGTTAATAGACATATTTTGTAATATTTTCCTACTGAGTCAAGTTTGACCACTGTCTCAATCTTCTTCACGGCAGGTTCTGGCTCTGTGTGGATCACGACCTCCTCTGTAGAGGAAAAGCAATGTTAGTTGTGCTTGGTACAGCTGAGAAATAAGGAATATAGACGTATACACTACCAATCATAAGTTTGGAATAATTATATATATATTTGAAAGCAGTCTCTTCTGCTCACCAAGGCTGGATTTATTTGATCAAAAATACATTAAATAAATACAGCAATATTGTGAAATATATATTTTTTCAGGATTCAAAACAACAACATTTATTTGAAATATATTGCATTTTTTTCTTTCTTCTTTGATCTTACTTACCCCAAACTTTGAATGTTTGAATTTTGTAGAAACTGTATCACAGTTTCTACAAAAATATGAAGCAGCACAACATGATAATAATGATAATGATAATAATCATACATGTGTCTTGATCATCAAATCATCATATTAGAATGATTTCTGAAGGATCATGTGACACTGAAGACTGGAGTAATGATGCTGGAAATTCAGCTTTGATCACAGGGATATCACATAGTTATTTTCAAATTGTAGTAATATTTCACAATATTACCATTGTTACTGTATTTTGATCAAATAAATGCAGCCTTGGTGAGCAGAAGAGACTTAATTTAAAAACATTAAAAAATCCAAACTTGTAACTGTTAGTATATATTCAGTTGTTAAATATGGGCACATATTTATCAGTGTATTTTAGTTTGGTTCTGTAGCCTTAGCATGCCTTGCAGTCCATATTCTGGATTGTAGTGGATTACAGAAGTTACTAAATCTAAAGGTTGAAACATTTTTCCATCTCCATTATTTAACAAACATGACAAATGTATTATTGTTTAAATGCTCTTAGACGAAGGCTCACATCTATGCCATGGATGCTATAAGCTTATCAACTAAAGATGCATATTTAACAGCTTTCATCTCAGCCCTGCACACACACCCATAGCAGACCAGCTATTGACACTCTTGTCCGCCGGCCTGTAAATGAATTTGCGTAGAGATGTGACGGCATGAGAGCCGACCAGCGTGTAACGGCCAAACGCCCGGCAGTCCACCACCCGAATGTTCAGAGGGGGATGGAGAAGCTCGTTCTCAGGCAGGTCCTAGGGAAAAATCATCAACGTTATCAAATGTTTGTAGTGCAATCAACATCATTATGAAAATCCCGAGATATAAAAGTGTGAAAACTCACCACTTCAAACCACTTAACCAGAGTGCTGAAGTTGGGATTTTTCTTGTAGTTCTGAATGAGCGCTGACTGAATGCCTTTCCCTGCACACTCGATGTCCACACGGGGACGGTCAACTTGAGCCAGGTTCACCCGCTTCAAGTCCCTCAGGCCCCAGAAGAGAACCTGCACAAATATTTTGCTCATTTATATATCCAAAATGTGGGCACCAGTGACGGTTTTGGCACTTCTTCTCAAGACTGTAAGTCTAGTGGTGTAATTTTGTAGTATGCATATGGGACATGTTCTAATCCTGATACATTTTTATAATAAACCAAACAAAACTGAAACTCTTTGCCCTACATTTTCATGTATGGAAAACAGTGGAATTGACTTTTGATCAAACAGTTTGGAAAAACCCAACCCCAAAATAAAAATAACCATTATTTTTTCACTGTAATAATTACTGATATATCTTCAGACCCAATTATATACTTTCAAATTATGGCCAGAAAGCAAAAGAGGCTGTTCTCTGTGGTTCGGCCAATTGATAAAAGTCATTTTCACAGCAAGCTGACATTTAAATGGATATATAATACATCTCACATTAAATGCTAAAACTCTTTAGCTGTATTGTGTTCACAGATTAATATTTTGTTAAAGTTTTGCACAGATTCCCCCAACCACCTGCACACACACACACAAAAAACCCTCCTTGTTTCTGCACAAATCACATAAGCTAAGTGATACACATCAACAAATAGTATTATAGTATCATGATGTCAAATTGTTATGAATTGCAACAAAACCTCACAGGTTTCATAATTCTCAATATCACATCATAACAAATTAATAACTCAAATTAATTTGTGAATTAATAATTAATATTGAATTATTAAACTACAAGTATTTCCAACATTACACGCATACATACAGTACACTCGTGTAAAGCAATATATATTATATAGCAAATCTCAACTGCTTGATTGTTTATATTGTCTTAAAAAATGTAAACTGTATTATTGTACAGCTCTCTCTTTCTCTCTTGTTCTACATATAAAATGAAATATATATTAAGATTTTTTGGCATACATACAGTACACTTGCATAAAGTGGCATGTACTTTATAGCAAATCTCAACTGTTTGATTGTTTATATCATTGCAAAATGTAACTATGTTATCGCCCAGCTCTAATCTGCCAGATGTGACTATAAGGCATGAAGATATTAAGATATTATAAACATTACATATTCCATGAATTCAAAACTCAGGATTCTTCCCTCTTGCAGTGACATCTCTTCTCTTTTCTGATAATGAGGGTGGGGAAACCTGTCACTCACATGAGATCCACCAATAACAAACCATAACCATCCAACCAATTTACCACAGACAAAATCAAGCCTCGCCCTACATTTGCTCTTCTTCCAGAAACCGTTTCACTTGGATATACCTCACAATAGAGAAGAAAAGACTAGAGCAACTTCCGTTCTCTTTCATTTAGTCACATTCGACATTACGTCAGAACTGAACTGACGTCTTTTTCAAGATGTCATTCAACCCGTTTGCTTCTGGATGCGGTCGTTACCTGGCCCCGTCTGACAGTCAAGATTGCTGCCTTACGTGTCCTGGCGTAAAGCACACTGAGGTGGCTTTCGTGGATGAGTCATGTACCCACTGCGGGAAGTTGACCATCTCGGTGCTGCGGTCGAGATTTTATTACCTCAGACAAGGTGGAGTCCCCTCACCTATACCTTGATCTAGTTCCTCTTCTGGACACTAGAGAAGGGCTACTTCGGTGAATAGCCAGGGTGACCCGAGGATCACAGTGGGGGCTTTCCCACCGAGCGAATCTCCATGGGCCCCTCACTCCTCCAGCGCACTATAAGCTGTGGAGCTTCCGGATGAGATTGCGTTTCATTCAGGGGTCCAGCGGAGGATCAGATGTTGATAGCTGCATTGGAGGGTGGGCTAGAGTCCTCTGAGGATGAAGACCCAGCTGCTTTACCCCCTTCGGGGAGAGTAGCGTTAGCCTACCCAGAGCTGACGGCCATGTTTCCTGGGCCGCTGAGAGCATTGGGCTTGAGTGAAGGCCTCCACTGTGTCCCGAACGCTCGAGGATGGATGATTGGTATCTTGACGTGGCCCAAGCTGATTATCAGCACCCCGCCCCAGTGCCTTTCTTCATGAAAAGGTTACTAGGTCATGGAAGGCAGCTGTGCAACAACATGCAACTGTGTCCGCAGACCGCTGCCACCTGGCGGGTTAATCTGCATCTCCCTTCCAAGGCCCGTAAATTCTCGTTCTTCCTCACGGGCAAGGCTTACAGAGGGTTCCTCTGGTCCCGCTTGTTCGTTCGATGGGGGCCTGGCTAGTGCTCCCCATCCAGTCTTGCTGGCTCATTGGGACCATCAGACTCAGCTATGCGATTCATTCGGCGGGCCCTTCACAGGCTCCTGTTCAAGATGCTAATGCAGAAACACATTTTCGAATGCATCCGTCCCTGAGATTACTTTGCAGTGATCGACCTGAAGAACACGTGCTTTCATGTCTCCGTTCTACCTCGACATAGACAGTTCTTACGCTTTTCGTCCAAGGGTCGAGCATACTAGTACAAAGTCCTCCCCTTCGGACTATCCCTGTGACCTCACGTCTTTACAAAGGTCGTAGAGGCGGCTCTTGTTCCATTGAAGGAATTACTATCCCGAAAACTGGCTCATACTGGCCCACTTGCGAGAGCAGTTGCCATCTGAGGTTTCGGGTCAACTTGGAAAAGAGCAAACTCTCCCCCGTGCAGAAGATCTCTTTTCTCAGTATGGAGTTGGACTCGGTCATCCTGACAGCACGCCTCATGAAGGAACGCGCCCAGTCCGCAACTCACCCGCCATCTCCTCCTATGCTCAGTCATGCAGCCGATGAACTCTCATGATAGCCTACGCTTCAGGGAGAATGGAGACTCCATCCCCAGGCTGTCTAGTTGATATGGAGATGCTTTGGAGCCACACAAGTAGACCTGTTGTCCCACTGCCAGTTGTTTTACTCCCTGACCGATGGGACTCTTGGCACAGATGCACTGGCACACAGCTGGCTCCGGGGCCTACGCAAGTATGTGTTTCCCCTAGTGAGCCTACTCGCACAGACACTGTGCAAAGTCAGGGAGGACGAGGAGCAGGTATTGCTAGTTGCACCCTGTTGCCCCAACCGGACCTGGTTTCCAGAACTCATGATCCTCGCGACAGCCCCTCGCTGGTGCATTTCTCTGAGGAAGGACCCGCTTTCTTAAAGACGGGGCACACTATGGCACCAGCTCTGGAATCTCCATTTCTGGTCTCTGAATGCGATGCGGAGGCCCTTAAGTGATCTACCCCATGCGGTGGTAGACACTATCACTTCGGCAAGAGTGCCCTCTATGAGGCATGCTTACGCCTGGAAGTGGAACCTGTTCCATCAAGTGGTGTTCTTCTCACCGAGAAGACCCCTGAAAATGCTTGGTCAGAGCTGTGCTTTCCTTTCTGGAGGAAGGGCTGGAGCGAAGGCTGTCTCCCTCCACCCTGAAAGTGTGCGCTATTGCCGCACATCACAATGCATGTGGTAAATCCGTGGGTAAGCACGACCTGATCATCATGATCCTCTGTTGAGATCCCAATTCGTCAGTTCGGATCTGACATAACTCCGTTCCCTCCTTCATAGAATGAGGGTTACATACGTAACCAAGACGTTTTATGCTGACTTCACAATCATGATTTTCTATAAAGCTACTTTGAAGCAGTGTGTATTGAAGAAAAAAAAACGCTACACAGATAATTTTTACTCGATTTGACATATTTTGGCTTCAAACTGATGAAATTCACCAAAAGACGATGAATTTTGTACCTAAATACAATAATCGTGTAACCTAACATCTATTTTTTGTCCTTTGGAAGTTGCCTAGGCTTCAAAATGACACATATATAGATATATGTTGGTGAATGATTTGCGTGAATGATAACCGCATGATAACGGTTATTCACAAAACGGTGAATGATAACCGGAAAATTGTATTATATACTATACGGAGGGAAAAGACACACACAAATCACTTGGTTTTTCTGTCGAACCAAAAACTTTTCTTTTTATATCAATTTATGGATGACAGTGTCACATATACGTGATCAGTATGAGGGCACATCCATTAAAAACTTTAACAATATATATATAAATATTTTTTATTTTTTTGTTGTAAAAAGTGTGCCATCTCATGGTAACTGTGGCACATCTTGATTATGCTGAATTAGATGCGTTCTTGTATCAACATATTTTGTTGATCCTGGAACAACATTCCTGTCCTAAAATGTAGTACTAACCATATCCCTACCCCTAATCTTAACCATACCCATAAGTTATCCCTAAAATCAGAGGGAAATTATAGGTAAATAACAATTATGTAGAAGCACCTAACCCTGGTAGTAAACCTAAACTTGACATAAACTATAAACTTGTCCCGCACATCTGATTGGTTGATTGGAATGTTGTTCCAGGATCAATAAAGTACTTGGTGTAATTACTATTTTAAATTTTACAAGATGTGTACAATTAATATTTAAGACTTAGAAATAGATTCTGAATGGTTCCTGTACAGTAGCTGTACTACTACGAGCAACTCACCTCAATTCGGTATTTACTCAAGACGGGTCTTATGCCAATAGGAACAGGCAGGATTGGACCACGATCGATATCTGTAGGTCCATCTATTGGAGGCAGGTCGGCTTTTCCAGCTGGTCCAATCTGAAAGATTTCCACAATACATGATATATATGCACACACACACACAGACTTAGGTTTCTTGGCACTGGGAGATGCACCTGTAGCAGTTCAAAGGCAGCCAGCATTTCTCCTGCAGTGCCGTTTCCACGGTAGATCTGGTAGTACTCCAGTTGAGGAGGGAAGCGTGGCGGCCCGTAATGCTCATCTGACATCTTGGTTATAGGTTTAGCGAATGTCCTACCCATGAAGTCGGCTTTTCCCTTGAGAAGCAGAATGAGATTGGAGCACATTTATGAACGTTACAGCATGAAAAGCAGAAGGGAATGAAAAACACTCACGACAGTGTCCTGGTCATAGATCTCGATGACGATTATAGGAGGATCGTCTCTCAGTTCGCCAGCCTCGCCATACAGTTCCACATTATCGAACACCAGCAGCTGATCCCATGTAGGACACAACGTCTCATTTAGGACCTGAGAGAAATAATCAGCTATTACATCTTCCTTCGAACGTCTTTAAACTTGGTGTGGTGATGTACTACATCAAATCTCAAACAGTTCAATGCTCCTCTGTTCAAGCAGTAAAGCAGCACCAAACTACTTTTTTTTTCAGTAATTATTTTCAGTTCAAGCCTGTCAAGCTGTAATGTTCAATGCTTAATTTTTCCTCAGGGCTGGTTGTGGCCTGATGGCGCTAAATGTTTTTTTGTTTTTTTTTCACCATTAGGAACATAATTGATCATCTATTTTAGATTTCAGTTCCTGAATATGAAACTTGAGTTGATGTACCGTAGCAAACAGGATGTGGAATTGTAATTTAACTAAACTTTTTTAGTGCAGTTTTAATAATATTAATTTTATCATATAGCATTGAACTCTTCCCCTTACATTACTCAGTACTTTTGTGATAAGTACACTGTAAGTACATTGAGAGTGCATGTACTGCAAAATAAAGTACAACTGAAAGAAGTGAATTCTCACCAAACAAGTCTTTCAGATGTGCTTCACATTTTTCTTAAATTTGCACATTAAGGTAAAATGTCAATAGCATGTTGACAAATTGCCATGAATCTTTTCTCTCACCTCTGTGACTTGACTGTGAGTAGAAAAGAAAACCCTGGCAAACGGGTCTGACAGGCCTGTGCTGTCTGCCGCAAACAGACTTCGAGCCTGATACATGTGAACCCTCAGCTGGAAGATCTGCTTCACTTTTGGGATAAAATAAAAGAGTTATCATCAACTATCTATCTATTACCTAGACAATCTGAAGCCAATCATATAAATGCATCGGTATCTTACTGGTGTACATCAGGCTGATGGGGGGCGAGGACTGTACGCCAGGCCCTTTTACTGCCCTGTTCTCCTCAAAGCCATTAGGCAGCCCGTTCAAGTAGTCTTTGCGCTGCCTGCTCAAGCCGAGCCACAGGTACAGCTCAGTTTTAGCCTGAACGGTCCAGCCTGCAGGTCCAAAACTTTTCTTACCAGGAAGCTAGAAAGAGGAAGAGCAGAGTAAATTAGTACTTGATGCTAAAGTATGGCCTGGTTCCACAGACAGGTTGAGCCAGGATTAGGCTTTAGTTCAATAAGGGCATTTAAGTAGCTCTTATAAACGTGTCTTAGAAAAAAAACAATACTGGTGTGCATCTTGAGACAAAACAATGTCACTGACATATTTTAAGATATGTCAATGCAAGTTGCTTTTAGTAAAGACAACTCAAATTTTAGCATTTTGGTCTGGGACTAGGCTTAAGCCTTGTCTGTGAAACCAGGGATATATCAAGTAAAAGTTCAGTAAAAGCCAATTAAAGGTATCATTTCATATATTTTTTTAACATTGTTTTCACTTTTACATTTAAATGACTTGTTTTATGCTGCCTTGTATGGAAGCTTGTTTCTGCCACAGAATAAAAAAATAAAAAATAAATAAATAAAAAAGGTAATTGCAACTTGTTTTTTTGCACAATTCCCAGTTTATATCTCACAATTCTCACAATTTCTTCATTAAGAATTGTGAGATAAAAAACTCACAATTGCAAGTCAGAATCCCAAGTCTGAAAAAAAGGTCAGAATTGCGAGAAATAAAGTCACAATTCTGACTTTTTCCCCTCAATTGCAATATTATATACCGCAATTCTGACTTTTTTTTTTATATATAAAGTCAGAATCTCAATTCTGAGAAAAAAGTCAGAATTAGTAATAGTCTCATTAGAAATAGTCGCAATTGCGAGTTATAAAGTCTGATAAAAGAAATATTAAAGGGGACCTATAATGCCCCTTTCACAAGATGTAATATAAGTCTCTGGTGTCCCCAGAATGTGTCTGTGAAGTTTCAGCTCAAAATACCCCACAGATCATTTATTATAGCTTGTCAAATTTTCCCCTATTTGGGTGTGAGAAAAAACACGCCGTTTTTGTGTGTTTCCCTTTAAATGCAAATGAGCTGCTGCTCCCGCCCCCTTTCCAGAAGAGGGCGGAGCTTTAACAGCTCAACAACAACAAAGCTGGAGAATCTCACGCAGCCAAAATGAGGATTGTCAGTAACGGTGTTCAGCCTTACATTGTTCAAACCGGAGTCGACACTGATGGAGAGACTCAGGAAGAAGTTACAACTTTTAGAATGAAACTGGACGTTTCTGAATGGTTAGTGGATAAATTTATGTAGTTGCTGTGGAGTTGATTCAACTCATCCACTAGCATGTGCCGTCATGTTCATCTTTTGTGTTGAATTGACCCTCGTTTGTGAAGCAGTCCGGCGTAAAATGACGGCATGTCAACAACACTCTATTACAACAACTCTTCCTCTTCAACCTAATTGCTGTTGTAATGCAGTCAAACACTGATATGTTCATCACAAGCCGTTTTGGCAGCTTAGCTTCAATAGGGGAGTGAGTCTTGAGTTGTTTTCATAATACATGAAGGAAAACTTGATTCCCCATGATATGGCCCCTTTCAAGATAAGTATTCTGGCATAATAATGTGGTAACTACTGTTTTTAAGACATGTTCAGAACGCATTCATCCCAACCTTAAAAAAGATCGTCTGGACCTTCCCACAGTCCTTTCCGGTTTCTTCCTCGACAGAAGAGAAGAGGATGTCTTTGGAGGGAACGCGGGCATATGCAATGCGCTTGTTGTTGCTTATCATCCATATGTAAATATCTGGAACGCTATGTTGTGGCTATGATGAAAAACCAAAAGAATTTACATTCATATTTTTACAGTGATTTGAATTCATCTATTTGCCCATATAACCAAGCATTTTGTGCACTACCTCATCGGACAAGAATCTCAGCTTGTGGAGGAAGTTTTGTGCCAGTTTTATTTTGTCTTTCACGTTGCTTTTCTTCACTTGTGACCGCATGGTCTTTGCTTGCTGGCCCATATTTTCCTGTCAGCAACAGACATAAAAAAAAAGCCATCAGAAACAGAGTCATATTTTAACATTAGTTATTAATAGCATTTATTTGTAACAGCTGCTGAGTGTTTTACCAGTTCCTGCATGCATAATTTCACCCTCTCCCTGTCCAGTTTAGTCTTCCCGGCCTGATTCTGGTCATTGTTTGCCAAAGTTACAAAGGTACTGAAAGAGATATGAAATTCACTATTAATGTATCCTTCCTCTAGAGATAACAATAAATTGTGCAATGATAAAGTTTTGTGAAAATATAACAGTCGTTCTCAGGAAACAGTGCCATTTGTGCCTCAAAATTCCAGGATTTCACGACATAACTCGCTGCTTAACTACAATAGCACGATGCATCATTGAATAAATCAGCTAGCTAGTCACGGCTGTTTCCTGAAACCTTATTGTCGCAAATTTGTCGTTCAACCATGTTGGTCAATGATGTCACGCAGGTGGTGGAGTAATAATTTATTTCACTGAATCCGTTTGAGATCGAATTAATACCAGATAAATTACTGACATTGCATCTGAGGACTAATTCTCTTTTTTTCTCAGTTATTTTGCTTTATATCCAGATTCAATCATAGGCTCATTCTTACGTTCTAGAGCATGTACAGACATGCAAACTCTTCAAAAATGGTGCTTTAAATCTCTTGACAAACTAATGACATTTGTATATATTCGAAATAAAATATATAGATTGTACTGAATGTCAGCTTGCTTATTTTGCTCAAGATAATAATTTATTAAGGCCACGTCTTGCAAACAAGAAACTATGCTTCTAACCACAGGTCGAGAGCTGTCGTTCCAACCACACAACTTTGTGATGCTGTTTGCGAATATTCTTTGGAACTATGGTTTCGGGAACAACTTGTTGAACTATGCTGATATGATGGAACTTTTGACCAGGAGATGCAAAAATGGAGAATATGAGGAAAATAATGAGTTTTTTGAACATTCAAGCAAGAAAACCTGTTCTAGAATAGCACAAAAACAAAATTAAGACTTTGAATAAGGGCATAATATGTCACAGAAACACAAATGAGGCACAAATGGCACCGTTTCCAGAGAACAACTCATAACTGGCTCAGAAAAACATGTTTGCTAACCTGCAGGCGTTGCTGAGCTCCTCCAGGACTCCTCTGAGTCTGCGCTCAGGATAGGCCTTCTCTGTTTTAATGATCTCCTGCACATCATTTAACCCTTCTTCCTATAAAATTAAACAGAGCACAGGTTGCAATGTAAACATATGGATGTATTTTCACAGATCAACTGTAACCAGGATTATTATTATATATTACAATGAAAATTTAATTTAAGGCAAGACACTACAGGCAAAACCATTGTTTTTTTCATGCACTGGTTTGAGATTTTGCTTCCATAACATGTCTTCCTTAAGACTAGTGGAAAGAAAACATATTAAAAAAATACAAATTTAAATGTTTATTTAATTACACTGTCTATTTGCATCTATAGATTTCAATTTATACATAATATGAAACTTTTATTTAGTGCCTAATTTGCATTTTAAACATGTAATTTCAGAAAACGTAGTAATACAAAACTATTTTCTTAATGCACGTATGTAAGCATGGTGATATTAATTAGTTAAATTAGTCAAGTTAAATATTTTTAGTCTTATAGAGGCTTGCCTTAAGATTAAAATAACAGTAAAAACAGTAAAAATATCAATATTTCGGGAACTGATATAACCCATATTCATTGATTTATTACCAGTTTGTCTGCAATGTTGTCCATGATGTTCGAATTATAAAGCCGTCTTCTTTGGTCCTGCCACCAGCTCTTGATATAGATGCAGGGCTTCCTCTCAAAGTAGGGGAGGTGGAAATAGTTTCTGCAGAATAAATAAACAAGATATTTCACATGAATTTGCAGCAAAAGGCAAAATAAAATAGATGAGTTTTGGATTATCAGTGACTAAACCTGTCAGTGATGACTGGTTTCATTGGAGGGGTGGAGGAAACTGAAGAGATGTCTTCACCATCATCCACCTCTTCGTCGCTCGAGCCCTGAATGAGCTCAGACTCTTCATCGCCATCGCCACCCTTCTTCTTCTTTGTTTTTGGCTTAGTTGGAGTATCAAGGTCACTGCCGTAGTTTCCTTGTGTTGAGACGATAGTTTAATGAGGTAGGTTTCTGACACATTTCCCAGATTCATTTCATTACTTGCATAAAGGTGAAGTGTATCATTTCTGTGCCACTAAAAATGATGAACTCAGCCATTTAATGTCTTCGATTGAGGCAAACTGCTCTAACAAACAGATCAATGTGTAGAAAGCAGGGGGGATCAAACTACAAGTGTACATACTGTAATACTTATAGCTTACTTGTATATTAAACTGGGAATTGACATGCAAAAAATATGGTGATACATTATATCAAATATAACTATTCAATTTAAGTAAGTTTAGGGGCCCTATCATACACTCGGCGCAATGCGGCGCCAGGCGCGATGCAAGTGTTTTTTGCCAGTTTCAGCCGAATGAATAGCAAATGCACTCGCGCCCATCTGTTCGCCCATGGGCGTGCTGGTCTGAAAATAAGGTGTGTTCAGGTGCATTGTTGGCGTGTTGCTATTTTGAGGAACTGAAAAACGACTTCGCCATTGACCAAAAAAACCTGCTCTAAAGTCAATGGCCCAGTATTTTTTTTGTTATTTAAAGAGTGGGTTCGTAATATGTGCCTATAGGCAGGTGCACAACGTATGTTACACACACAGGGACACGCAGCAGCACACAAACATGCCAAATATTAAAAATAAAAAGATTCCTCTCAGTCTTTCCGCTTACAAATTCCGCCATGTAAATAGCGAATCCGGCCATGGCGTGAGCGCAACTGGCTTTTAAAGGGAATGGGAGATGAGATTGGTTTATTGCACGTTACGCCCAAAAAACACCCATTACTCATTAAGAGACTAGGGACAACCATTCTGGACAATACGCCTGGTGCGCCAAACATTTTTTCCGCCGTTAAACTAGCAAAAGTGGATTCGGACACGCCCTAAGTGCACCAGCGTCATGCACTTCAGACCATGAGCTTAGATCCTTAAAATAGGGTCCTATATGTCAGGACAAACTTGTTGTTCTTAGTTTCTCCCTATTAACATGGCCAGTATTTCTCACCAGTAAACAATTTGCATACCATGTCCTAATTTATAGAAGTTACTAGATATGGATGATATTTGGTAACATTTTCATTGACATTCCAAATTTGTTTATATGCTGTACAACAATGCATATATTTAGTTTGTCTTAGTGACAATTAATGCTCTTTGCATGTAAAAACTGGGTACATTTTGATTCATGAGTTTGAATTTGTTTTAAATCAACCAAAACATAAAATTGTTTCATTCATATCGACAATAAACTGTATAAACTACACTCACTACATTTCTTTTAAAACAATTAATTCCTACTTTCGGTTTAATTCTGCATCCTGTTTATTGGCTCAATTCAGTAACATTCAGAATGGTAGACAACTCTGACTGCAGTTTATTGCAATAGCTATTCCTGCAGCTTAATGAGTAGATAATGGCGCTAACAACGTAAAGGTCATGGGTTCGATTCCTAGGGAATGCATGAACTGATAAAGTATAGACCTTCAATTCAATGCAATTCGCTTCAGAAAAAAGCATCTGCCAAATTCATACATATAACTTTAAAGGCTGATAACCATAGATTTACCTATTGTAACCTCAAAGTTGATGGGTTTGTCTCCAATCTTCCTGTCAATCATAGTGGCCTCAAGGAAACATCCATAGAGGAAGAATTCCTCAATTTTTCCCGTGGCATTCTAGATATAAGCAACAAACAATTGATTAAATAAAGTTTTGTGCATATGAGGGCCTTCCTAAGATTAGACAAAAAAAGTAATTGTGCTCATAAATAATTCTGGAGGAGTTGTGAAACATTTCTCCGAATGATTAATTTTTAACAGCAAGTCACATGCAGAATGAAGCCTAACTTTGGCTGTGCAGATGATTGTCTTGCACACAAAGAACTACTATGAGTATTACTGCTAAATGAATAATGAAGGGAGATAAATAAAGACAATTAATTATTCACTGTAATTGGCCTGTCGAACCCCCCCCCGTCAGTGGATCACTTACATCTGAGATGTTGGATATCCCCTCCACCTGTACCTCGGTGGAGGTCATTACTTCAGGAGAGGAGGTGTCCAGTATCTCTACAGCCAGACTGATCAGCAGACGAGCCCGGAACGACACCCCTTCCCCTTGTCCTTCATTCAGGTCCTGGTACTCATCCATGAGCGTGTAACTGCGTGTGGAACCGTACATGTTGACCCAAGCCGGGCCCAGAGTTGGAAGAAAGCCTACGAATGGAAGCAGGATAAATATTTCCTTTTTTATCTTTGACCTTTTGATAAATAACATTCAATGATTTTTCTAGATGTTAGTCAAGTCACCTTTTGTATAGTCAGTTCAATAACTAGACTAGAATTCATCAATTATAAAATGAGTTCAGTTTAGCTGTAAAGCAGCTCTACAGAAGACATTATTCAGTTCAATCCAGATCAATGTTGATTCAATTCAGTTCAATTATGAAACTAATTCGATTCAGCTACACTGCAAAAAGTGGCAACCTGCAACTGTTATCTTAAAGAGCTGTTTTTTTGTTTTTTTAACTTGATTTAACCCATTAAAAATGAATTTTGTTGGTATAAATGAATGTATTTAGGTTGATTCAGCAATATTAAATAATATTTTGGCTTAAATAAAACCAGTTTATTAAGATGTTATATTTTTTGTCGGTGTATAACACAGTTGTACAGAAAACAATAGTGTTATTATTTAGCTCAATACAGTTTTGTTGTCATCCGATAGTGCCAGTGTTTTTACTGCATTACCATAATTTTATAATGATCTTGAACGGCAATGTAGTGATGGCTTCTGTGATTGAGCATCCGAGGCAATATGTAATAAGGAAATATTATTTTGCAGACTTTGCTGACTTGTTACCTTTGTCTCCATCATTAGCAATCTTCCGCAGGTCAACGAAGTGCGTTCCGATGGCCACATCGTTCACTTTATCTGAATCGCGGATCTGGAGTTTCATTCTCCGGCACAGTGGTGGAAACTGCTCAGTGAAAACGATCTGCTCATTCCAGATCGGCTCATAGCTGCTCTTCTGAATTGAAGTTTTTCCCTACATTGAGGACAGATAAAAACATCAACTCTTATGTCTGCATCACCTGTGTCCGCTTGGCCCAATAGTTTTGTAACTCTGTTAGATTTGATGTCATCTAAATATTAGTGTACTTCTACAAGTTAGGTTTTAGCCAATATGCACACTTAAAAATGTAGTCTTTCTCTCAAAGGACAATGGGCCAAAGATACTGATGCCTCCCCTTGTGAAAAGAAGTTCACTTTATCATAATTTTAAAAGGAGTGTTTTTGTCTGACTTAAGTACATTTTTATATGTAATTTCACAATTACATCTATTGTCTTTGAAATTTGGTTAAAGTCAAATGTACTGTCAGGTATTTATGGTAAACTAAAATATACTTTAATGTCCTTTCTATTGAAACTTGTATGGCATGTGTTTACACATTTATAAAGATGAAGTTGCAATTTAGTACATTTAAAATACATTAACTTTGGTAACTTTGGTTATTGCAATTACTCTAATAAGTACATAGTATGCACATGGGGAACAGGACTGTAAAATAAAGGGTAACTCTTTATTTTACAGTGCCGTAGTTACACGTTACTACATGTAATTATTATAGTAATAACAGTAAATTATGCATAATTACAAGTAACTAACCCTAAACCAAACCCTAACCATAACTGTAACTCTATAGTAAGTACATGTAGTTAATTAATAGTACTCAGTACTTATTTGAGTAATTACAATGTAACTACGTCACTGTAAAATAAATAGTGTAACCAAATAAAGTGCTACCCAATTTACAATGTCCTTGTTACACATGAAATGATGCATATTTACATGCAAACAACCCCAAACCCCAATCATAATCCAAACCCTATAGTAGGTACATGCAGTTAATTATTACTCAGTACCTAAATGTATAATTACACTGTACATCGTGTAATTATAAAATAAATTGTAACCTTAACTTTAAATGTAGTCAAATAACACACTATACAGTTAAATTTATAACCAAGTTAGTCAACACATCCAAATAAGTGTACTTCTTTAAAGCATGACAGAAGATTATTAAAACACAATGATTTAAAATGTACTTTCAAGTAAAAATGTTTTAAAAGTCAATTTAAGTGTGCTAGGAAACAGTCATGAAAGTGTACTCTCTTAAGTGGCCTTTTATTTCATTAATATTATATTATCTGCTAGTACAGTTTTATACTTTTAAGACCTGAAGTACACTACAAGTGCAGATTCAGTACAATGAAGTGTACTTTTTTGAACTACAGAGGTTGTTGTTCAATCAAATGTTCTCTAGAATAAGAATATCCCTCCCTCTAATACCACCTGACTAACAAGAACATAGTGAATCAGCTGTGATGGAAAAATACAAAATGTAATGTGTGTATATACACTGTATATTAATAAGAATTCTTCCCACCTTCTGTCCTGCAAATAGCACTTGGACATAAGGATCAACTAAGTCCTTATTTTCTCCAATGAAAGCTTTTTTGACATTTGCCATAATGCTGGTGTTCATTTTGGGTAACCCCTCGGCTCTGTATATTTTGACATAAAATCTTGCCCACTGCCGCTCAGCTGGGACGTCTTCCGGCAACAGAAGGTTACTGGAACAAGAAGAGAAATTAATAAAAGAAGCGATATACGTTTCTGCAAATAGAATTGGCTTTAAATTCATTGTTATATGGAAATATCTGGGAGACCTCTGCATTTTTATTGTTGTATGACAGATAAAATACTATTCTAAACTTGTATTTCACATTTCCTGGAGAAATTGTGAATGGTGGAAAAGTCACTGCCACGACTGCCAGGGCATTGCTAAGGTGTTCTGAACGTTTTTCACCACTGATGGCCAAAGCTGAATTAAATTGAATACAGATGTATGTTTAAAAATATATATGAATAAAATAGTATTGCAAGTACACTGCCCTCCAAAAGTTTGGAAACACCCCTGGCAAAGTGTGGTTTTGGACGATATCAGCATAAATCCTTGTCATTTTTTGGTGCAAATACATTACATTAAAGTAACTTGACATTATCATTGCCTGGTTACTGGTTTAAACTTGGCCCAGGTTTGTAAAACCTTAATAGTTTCAACAATTGATTGCCAATTAAGTTTAGAATACAATGAACCAATTAGAACCCAGTTTAGGTCAGATAGCTGCTAATGGTGGATATTTTGAGGAATCGAAAATGTAAGTTTTTTCTATGTATAAACTGTTTATATAATAAAATTGTTATGTTTCCAAACTTTTGGAGGGCAGTGTAAATATTTAAATCATAGGACTGTCTAAACAAGTTGGGAATACTGGAGTTTAGAGTTTGTTCAGTGTAAGAAACAGTAACAGTAATGCTTGCCTTAGAAAACAACACTAATAATAACATTAACAATTTAGGATAGGTTGTTTACCCCTCAATGTCATCCTCATCTCTTTCATTTGCTTTGTGTGGAGTTTTGATAGTGTCACCCTTTGCAACAACTGCGACGTCACACTTGACGTAACCTTTGCATCCTGCAGTGATGTCATCGGGATCACATAAAGTGGCCCATTTGTGGAAGAATTGATGTTCTGTAAAGGAAAAACAAATCCTGAAAATGTGAAGTCTTTAGTGAAATTGAGAGCTTAATATAGAAAAATGTAAAACCAGTTACCAGGTTGTGTATATACTGTGCCCACATCAAGCTTGAAGCTCCCAACCAGTGTGCCACTTCGCAGAAGATTCTTGGAGTGAATAACCTGAAAGGACACATTATTTTGAAACAGTTTAAAACAAGTTTAAAATGAAGCTTAATGCTAAACGAAAAATATCATCTTTTATGAAAAAGCTCACCCTTGTGAAAAAGAAGTGTGCTTAATTGCATTGAAGGTGCACTTGTAGTGTACTTCAGATCTTAGAAGTATATCTATATTTAAAAAAAACTGTTCTTGCAGATAATATATTAATGAAATAAAAGGCCACTTAAGTGTACTTAAAGAGACTGTTTTTAACACAATTTTTAAAAAGTGCACTTTGTAATGTCAAAATTTAGACTTTAAAGTACATTTTAAATCACTATTTTAATAATCTTTTGTCATACTATAAAGAAGTACACTTATTTTAATATTGACTAAAGCACATGTAAAGTACTTGTGTATTATTCAATATTACATTTAAAGTTAACATATTTTAAATGTATTAAATTGCAACTTCATCATTAAGAATGTGTAATATTTAAATACATAACATACACGTTTTATTTAAAATGACTTTAAATTATATTTTAGTTTACCATAATCAGTTACGGTCATTGTCTTTTCACAAGGGGAGGCTTTAACTACTCTATAAATGTTATTCTGTGATACTTACTGATACTTTCAGGATCTTGTCAAACATGACATCAGGAGGAACGTGGAAGTCGAAAACGAAATACTACAAAAAAAACGTATGCATATAATATAATGTTTTAATATGAATTTTCTCAAAACATTTAATTTACAAGGATTAGATAACCATTACAGTTCAGTAGACTACTTACAAACCAATTATTGCTTTAGTCATTAATTTTCCATAGGACAATATTACGATCCCATACCTCATTGTAGTAAGGGCAGTTGGTCGACTCCTTCATTGAAGTGTATTTTTTATCATCACCAATTTCCACACACACCACTGGATCCATGTTCAACCCCACCAGCTGTCTAGCCTCAATAACAGTGACACTAACCTGGAAAGTGGGGCATAACACAAATTTACGAAATACTGTATGTGGTATATTGTATCTACATATACAATGGCCCCAAACCACCACAATTAGAAACATACAAAATATTAAAGCAAGTATCTGTATGTGCGGGTGTAGTATATCACTTTTTTTTTAATCACATTAACTATATGCATATTCCACTAACGCTTCACCAATGCAAAAATCACGCAATATTGATTTCCTTCATTTTTAGCACTACATCTATTGCTTTAGCATTTCAAACCGAACAAACTTTTTTCTTCTTCTCTTTATTTACAATAAATGCCCCTGCTTTGATATGCTTTGATATCTAATGCAATGACATTCAGTTCCCTTTCAAAGGAATTTGTGCTGCGTCAGAATAGTGATGCTATGGGAACACCTCTGCATGTTTGTGTCTTGAAGCATGTGTGAAATCAGTAGAAGGCTTCAGCTAAGAGGTCCTGCCATGTCTCTGAGGGTAGTTCACACCTCATCATACGGTGCCTGCTTCTCCTCAGTGCCCTCAGGGGATTGTTCTGCCTACCCTGCCATCCTTGGTGCTTCAGGGTGCAGTGGTTTCCAGTGACTTCGGTTCTCAATGTCTACCTGAAGATGTTGAGCCACTGACTCACTCCCTCAGAGGAGGATTATAGAGGAGTCAGTTTGGTTGTTCTCTGCTCGTCATCTGCTTCAGGGCGGCGAGCTAACTACTCGAAAAACATAAGAGACTAGTTTTGAGAGGCTGGTTCCCTTAGTAGACCATCTGGCAGTTTGATTCTCATCCGCCTCAGTTCTACCCACAGTGGTAAGCCTTGAGCAGGCTCTGGTAATGGAGGAAGAAGTCAAAGCTCTCTTGGGGAAGGAACGTGTTCCTGTTGAGGCAGGGGCTGAGGCCCGATGTGGTGGAGTTGATCTGGAAGGAGTTTGGCCAGGTGGAAATGGACCAATTTGCATCTCAAGAAACGACCCACTGTCTGCTCAGGTTCTCCTTCTTGCATCCAACCCCATGGTACAGACATGGCCGAGACTACGTCTGTATGCTTTTCCCCCAATCGCTCTGCTCCCGGGAGTTCTAGAGAGGGTTCCTCAGGACAGCGTTCCTAGTAGCCTCGTTCTGGCCGGTCTGAGTGTGGTTCACAGATCTGATGTCTCTACTCAGTGGCTCCCCCTGGGAGATTCCCATTAGGAGGGACCTTCTATCTCAGGCAGGGGGCTCAATCCTTCACCCCCACCCAGATCTGTAGAAACGTTGGGTCTAGCCCCTGAGGGGGACCAGTTCCTAAACTCTCGTCTCTCAACTGAGGTTGTTTCCACATTTTAAAGCTCCCTCCATGAGGAAACTATTTGCCTTGAAGTGTAGAGTCTTCACTTCATGGTGCGGAAATCATCAGTTGGACTCAGTTAACTGGAGTTCCTTCAGGATTGGTTCTCCGCAGGGCTCCACTCTGAAGGTGTACGTAGAGGCCATAGCTGCTTACCACGTACCTTTGGGTGGTGAGTCATTGGGAAGACACCCTCTTTTCCTACATGGTGCCATGAGGCTGAGGCCTGCAAGCCATGTAAAGGTTCCGGCTTGGTATTTGAGCTGGGGAGCGATCCTAGAGGGAACACAAAGTCTGTGGAGGGGTCATCATCTCTCTTGGCACATAAATCCTCCTGTGGGCTCAGGGCAAGCTGCTCTCCCTGAGGGCAGTGTACATCCCTGGGCACCAGAAACATTTCTGCACCCTAGACCGGGTTAAATGCCTAATGTTCCTACCAATTTTGCACGATCAATAACCTTGCAAGCCTTTTGTCCATTTCAGATGTCGGACCAGAAAAAGCTGAATTTATTGTGCTCAGTGAGAGCACTAGATGTGTATGTCCACAGAGCTGCCCTTTGGAGAAAATCTAATCAGCTGTTTGTGCGTTTTGGGTTGCCTAGGAAGGATTCTCCAGCGACCAAACAAACTATGAGCAAGTGGATAGTCGAGGATATTTCTCTTGCTTATGAAGTGTGCCTTCACCTATGGCTGTCAGGGCACACTCTACCAGAAGTATGGGGGCTTCTAAAGCTTTATGGTCAGAAGTATCCCTGCAGGAAGTGTGTGATGCGGCGGGTTGGTCCTCGCCACACACATTCGTGAGGTTTTATGACCTGGATATGGGCTCCACACCGGGGTCCCGGGAGCTCATGTCTTAGTTGTGCTCGCATCATTCACACTAGACAGGCACTTGTTAGTAAGGTGGAGAGGGTATTAATGTCCCTTTTGTGCTGCTACTCCAATACAGCGTGGGTTCCCTTGAAAGGGAACGTCTCAGGTTACGACTGTAACCATGGTTCCCTGAGAAGGTAACGAAATATTGCATCTCCCAGCCATACTTCCTGCATAGCTGTGACCGACATGCTTCGGCCTACAAGAAGCTGACATTGTTTGGCCCAGGTGCAATTTATAGAGCTTCCTGGAGTGATTTCATACATGCTTCAAGACGCAAACATGCAGCAGTGTTCCCATTGTGACGCTACTTCAACCCATCACCTCACTCCCTTTTCAGGGAACCATGGTTACAGTTGTAATCTGAGACGATATTTGAGTAACACTTTATTTTGATGGTCCCCTTTAGACATTCTACTTACTATAAGTAACTTTGCAAGTACAACAGTCTACTAATACTCAACTAATACACCAATGAGTTAGATGACCTGTAGGTGCTACATTACTTAAAATCAACAGAACGAATAAAGGGGACCATCAAAATAAATTGTAACTGACATTTGTAAGAGTGGCTAATTGGGTGTTTGATGAGATTTATTTCATTCTCTTTCTGTTTTACATACTTGGAAATCCATTGGTCTTCCAGCACTAGGTTCAATCTTGATGTCAGGCTTTGATCTAAAATATTTAGAGCATTTTTGGATGAAGAAAATACAGTGTTGATTGACCTATTACATTAGAATATACTAATATATCATGTTAGAACATATCATAAATAATATATAAATGTAATGTAGAATATCATATTTGATATTTATGTGTATCATTTTGGTCACCTCTTATTGGAGACATTGGTTGTGACAGCAGTTACTGATGCTAGTGAGATGGTATCCGGGTCTGGCATCCTCATATCCTCGGTCTCAAGAATGGCCGGTTCATCTTAACAAGTCAAACATGATGAAATGTCATTATGAACAGCACTATGGTTTTCGTGTGTTTTTTTTTTTTACTACATTCACACATAAAATGCTTAGTATAATCTATTAAATGTATTACTATTTAAATATTATATAATGATATCAATTTATTCATTATCCACTATAAATAATACTTAAATAATAATGTTAAAGAATTCATGATAATTTTAACATTTTCACACAAGTTAATAAAAGCTTTCACCTTGACCTTTGCCATCATCCTTGGAGGCACGGTGCTTGCTACGCTTCATTGTAATGAATTTGAGTTATCCTCTGGATATATGATCGTTTTGAACATAAGAAATGCAAAATGAAAGTTAAACATCTGTCATAAACATCTTAAATGTAACGTTACTCTCTTAGGAACTTTGTGTTGCTTTATTCTCTCATGCATTCCATTTCAATTTATCTTATATAACAGCAATAACCAGAAAAAAGGTAATTTGCCTTCAGTAATTCAATAAAGTTGATTACCCAGATACATGAGGAATTTAATGTTTTTAAAACAAACAATGAAAATGATGAATGTTGTAAATGAGCAAGAAAGACAGAAAGAACGACAAAGATTATTACCAACTACACATTCAACTCTGAGAACTATGGATACTTAGAGCTAGAGTAATTTTATACAATCTAAACAGAGCTAACGGATTCTATGCAGACGAACCAATAATTGTTACTGATTTTTTTATAGCTTCTAATAATTTAAACACCAATTATAAATTAAGATTTTATACTGTAAAGAAAATATTCCCATTGCAATATGAAGGCATTTTTGGATACATTTACACTGAAACATCCTAATTTTACAAGAAAAAAGTGAATTAACTTTTTATTCAAATACATTTCCCTTTATGTTTAATGTTTTCATTAATACACCAACACCACAAACAGGTATGCAAAATCTGAAAGCCATTGCCATTAAGTTACAGCCATTAGGATTGCAATGTTTGGTTTTCCACGACACACAACGCATACAAACGTCTCACATGTAAAGTCTGAAGAGACTGCAAACTTACCGTCCAATGCAGCTGGTTCTCGATTCTTCTGAATCACATCTAGGAGTTTGCAGGAAGAACAAACCGATTCCAATGTTGAGATGCTTTTAAAATAACTTGCCTACATACTCATTATTGACATTTGGATGACAGAAACAGAGAGGCCACAAAAGTAACTCAAAAAGAGTCTGGTTTGGTCTAAGCCTGAAGATGGTCAGGAGAGATGTGATATGACCATGAATAGTGTATGAGTGTTGAACCCGAGACACTGGTAACTAGAACTAGTTCCTGATGAGAGAGATCATGTGGGACTTTGACAAGCCACTACTATATAACGCCATATCCTCAGAGTAACAAACCAGGTAAAAAGCAACTAAACAGTAAACCTCAGAAGCAACATGTTGTATTGATATACACTACTTTTATATACACTACTGTTCAAAGGTTTGGGGTTGGTAGGATTTTTATGTTCTTTGAAAGAGTCTCTTCAGAGTCTGAGCCTTCAGAAATCATTCTAATGTGCTGATTTGCTGCTTAAGGAACATTTCTGATTATTATCAATGTTGAAAACAGATGTGCTGCTTCATATTTTTCTGAAGGATCATGTGACACTGAAGATTGGAGCAATTATGCTGAAAATTCCGCTTTGATCACAGGAATAAATTACATTTTACAAAATATTCACATAGAAAACAGTTATTTTAAATGGTAAGAATATTTCACAATATTACCGCGTTTACTGTATTAACAACTAAATAACAACTAAACCCTAACCCTGTACTCTATACTTAAAATTATAATACATGTATTTAACAAAGTCACCTTAAAATAGTGTAACCAAAGATTCTCTACTCCTTTTTGTCTCTCACTTTGTACATTTTTCAATTAAAAATATCATTGTTT
Source organism: Anabarilius grahami (assembly GCA_003731715.1). Lineage (NCBI taxonomy): Eukaryota > Metazoa > Chordata > Actinopteri > Cypriniformes > Xenocyprididae > Anabarilius > Anabarilius grahami. The sequence goes on from RJVU01044332.1 coordinate 146,823, forward strand.
AAACCTATAAACACAAGAGCTGGGTCTTGAAAATAACTGGAAATCAGTCTATGTAGAATAGTTAAATACAATGTATTATCTTGCAAACACATTGCTTTTATAATCGAGCATGAGAGTGTAATATCCTCATCTGCACTGAGAAAAGTAACCTGTTATATAAACCACAAGGTGAAAATGGTGGGTCTGATCACTTAGTAAAATAACAGCACACTCTGCTCAACAACACACATGATTTGAGGAATCATTCATTCAAATATAATTTTGCCTCAAAACTGTCTGCATCAACTGTAAGATGCTTGAACAGAAGCATGTGTAATTGTCAGGACATCAAACTGACTCTGGCTTCAATAATTGATGATTTCTTGTTCCAACTGCAACTTGCAGACTAGGTGACGACATGTAGCTTTGGCAACCCAGCAGTGTCATGTGGTAATCTACAATGCAAATGTAGTGAAATGGGATACTGGCTCAGCTTATTCAGGAAATTCCAGAATTTTTTTTAAATATTGAAATTAATTTAGGTAAATTATAAATAAATATAATAATACAAAATACAAAAAACATATTTTTGAAGATAAAATGTGCATCAGTTTCTACAGGTATGTCTAGGTCTACCTTTCACTGATGCATTAATTGATGCCTTCTGTTACGATGTTAAAAATGATCAAATGTGGACGCAAAACATCTGCATTGTGTCTCTTCCATCAACAATGCTTTAGCGGACAGTATATAATACAAGCGCTTTTGAAAAGTCAAACTAAAGTAATCAGCTCATAAATAAGACATGCTGTTTGTAAGGTATACGTTTAAGGTCTAAAGTTGCCTGTATCCAGTGAAATGTTATAAATTATTAAGTGGTGCCAATCAGTGTTGCATGCGTCATCCACAATGAGGTAGCTTCATTTGTATTGTCTTGACAGACATGTATGCATCATTAGACAATGAAAGAGAATGATATATGTTGAATAAACAAAGTTCTACAACTTATATGGTGTCATTGAAATGCAGTGGACATTGTGTCCTAATAATGTGCCTATTAGAGGTTTTGAGTGGTTTATTGTCATGACTGATGATTTAATTGCTGTCATCAAAGTGTCATGTGGTTGAAAAGAGTTGAAAAATACACTGTCCGGCAAAAAAAAAAAAAAATTGTTGTTTGGATTTAAATAGGCAAATACTTAAGAGTCTATGATTGGATCATTATTGCAGTGATTATTATGCTTCTAGCATGTTATATGTTTGGCAACAGTTCTTCTAACCCTAATTGATGGAGTGTGTAGCTTTTCATTTCTTAAACAACCATGTAGGAAGACACATCATGGCCATAAAAATGTATGCACCATTTGATGGAAATAACATCACAACATTAGTTGTGTCAAGTCAAGCACTCTGTAAAGTCTCCGCCAGCACATCCCATAGACTTTCAATGAATTTAGGGTCTGGACTCAGAGGTGCCAATTTATGTGTGAAAATGATTCTTCATGTTCCCTCCAAACCATTCTGTCACAATTTGAGCTTGATGAATCTTGATATTGTCATCCTGGAATATAGCCATGATTTGTCTCGTGTTTAGTTCCTGTTGTGACTGCCTGAATTCACTGTTTTCTTGGTTACTCTTTAGTTAATTATTTTGTCCAGCTGTTTCTATTTAATTCCCTCTTTTACCTTATGTATATACACTGATCAGGTATAACATTTTGTGCACCTTCCTAATATTGTGTTGGTCCCCTTTTGCTGCCAAAACAGCCCTGACCCGTCGAGGCATGGACTCCTCTAGACTCCTGAAGGTGTGCTGTGGTATCTGCACCAAGATGTTAGCAGCAGATCCTTTAAGTCCTGTAAGTTGTGAGGTGGAGCCTCCATGGATCGGACTTGTTTGTTCAGCATATCCCACAGTTGTGGGGAATTTGGAGGCCAAGTCAACACCTCAAACTCGTTGTTGTGCTCCTCAAACCATTCCTGAACCCTTTTTGCTTTGTGTCAGGAGCATTATCCTGCTGAAAGAGACCACAGCCACCAGGGAATACCGTTTCCATGAAAGGGTGTACATGGTCTGCAGCAATGCTTAGGTAGATGGTACGTGTCAAAGTAACATCCACATGGATGGCAGGACCCAAGGTTTCCCAGCAGAACATTGCCCAAAGCATCACACTGCCTCCGCCGGCTCGCCTTCTTCCCATAGTGCATCCTGGTGCCATGTGTTCCCCAGGTAAGAGACGCACACGCACCCGGCCATCCACGTGATGTAAAAGAAAACGTGATTCATCAGACCAGGCCACCTTCTTCCATTGNTCTATACAGAGGAGTAATATTTATTCAATATTTATTGTCATCACTATGAGTGCTGGTGTTTTCAATTCATACTTGCAGCCGGAGGGCGCTCCGTGCACCTTTAGTCCACAAATTCATCCAAAGAACAGGAACCAGGAACTTACGGCATGTCTTCTAGAGGTCACTAACCATGGCTTTAACATACAGATCAACACTTTTCAAGACAATAAATACACGAATGAGACAATGTATGCATGTATTGCCTCAGAATTTGCCTTTGAATAGCGCTGGCTCCGTGGGCGTGGCCGCATTAGCGGATAATGAGCTGAATCACGGACTTCTGACATGGCTCTCTTTTCATACAGATTACATAAACACAGAATGTTTGTTTTCGATTTGACTTGCACGATTTAAAACCTGACATTTCAACGTTTCTTTAGACATAAGTGTCATTTTTTTTGTCATTAGTATTCATAAGTTACAGTTCATTTTCTGAGAACTATCAGATTGGACTTCGTTCAGAGGGAGACGAGAGATCACGCATCATGTTAGTTTTCTTTATTTTACAAAAAGCACAACATTTTGTTTTTACTCTGAGTGTACACAAATAAAAGAAGACATTCTATAGTTTCAATTGATATATTACTTATGTCTCTATGACAAAAAATGACGGAGTATTTTAAGTCTGTTTTGCTGCAATGTGCACAATAAGTAGCCACGCTTCCCTTGGAGGGCGGGGACAATAACAAAAGAAACAAAAGCCGGCTATCCATTATGGAAATACACACAGACAATGACACGCCCCTACTGCGTGCTAGAATCTCAGAAAAACAAGCCGATTTCAACCTCAAAATGTACGCTTTTAAATATACCAATACTGCTATCTCAAACATGGGGAGGCTTCTTCATGATCTCAACTAACAGATTCTGCAAAAAAACGAAAATCACCAATTTTGAAAAAAAACGCTTCTTTCTCATTTTGCTCAATAGTTGTGCTGCCGACTTGTGTCCCTGGTTTCCGTGACGGGTCACATATGTTTAACTGTGGGCATGGGGTACTTTTTATTCCTGTGTGCACCAAACCCATCTGGTGGGTTTGCTGCCAAAAAACAAATTTTTTTTTTTTTTAGATTCATCTGACCATAAAAGCCGGTCCCGTTTGAAGTTCCAGTTTTGTCTGACAACTGAATATGCTGGAGATATTGTTTATGCATGAGCGAGGAGGATTTTTTTTTAAACTCTCCCGAACAACTTGTGGTGATGTAAGTGCTGTTTGATCAGTTTTTTAGGCTTTCTGAGACTCAAGACTCAACTAATTTCTGCAATTCTCCAGCTGTGATTCTTGGAGAGCCACTCAAACTCTCCTCCTCACCGCACATTAGGATGATATAGACACACGTCCTCATCCATGCAGATTTGTAACATTTTCATTTGATTGGAACTTCTTAATTATTGCCCTGATAGTGGAAATGGGAATTCCTAGTCACCCTGTTGTGCTAAAAAATGTAAAAATGAACGGGAATATACTTCAGAGATATTTTACTCATAAAAAATTCTAGGGGTGCCAATTATTGTGGCCAATGTGTACTGGAGATTTTTTTTTTCATAATTGTAACATGTGGTCGCTGGCAAACAGACGAAGAAGATTAAAAGTAATTCCAATACGAAGTTTAACAACAATAATTCGGGAACAGGTAGCAACACACACAACATGTACAAGACTAGACACTGAACTGAAAACAAGCAGGAACTGATATACACAGAGTAGATGAACCAATGATGAACAGCTGTGATGGTGAGTTAGTGTCCATGGTGACTAATGAGTGGTGGGAACTTAAAACAAAGGAAAACATGTGACGAACGAAAACCAAAACAAACAGAACATGACGGTGACAGTGTGATGATAATGTGATTTCCCCTCCCCCACTTTCAATTCTTTTACTTCAATGACAGGTTAGATTTTTGCGATTTTTTTTGGAATGAGAGATCAAACGGAAAAACAATACAGATTTATTTTTACAGCCATCTTTGATCTTGTTTACCAAGGGTGCCAATAATTCTGACCACAACTGAATGTTGTAGTCAATGAATGCTTTTTCCTATCAGCCTTTTGTTTTTCTATGCATTTATTTGTGCATAGTAAAATTAAACCTGTAGCTGTAGCTTTTTAGTGTTGTGTTTTGTTCTTCCCTCATATTTAAAATATTTAAGAAAATCTAAAATATTTTCCTCATATTTTGATGATTTAATTGACTTGTAGGGTCATTAAAAACAAATATACCCACTAGACATCACTTTTGGCCACTGTATATAACTTTTTTTTTCTTTTTGTGCTAAAAGTTTTGCATGATTTGCTTCCAAAAAATAAGGTTACAGAATTGAGGTTACAGTAAATATAAATGAGCGTGTAACTCAGTCTACAGACTGACACCTTTCACAATGTCATCCAGGGCGAACCAGAGCCAACCTGATAGCAGGTTGCAATCTTATACGTTCTCTCTTGAAAGCTCTTTCTTGGCTTTGGCTTATTATCCTAATCTCTTTGTGCTCCAGTGCCTCTATGGGTGTACCATCTGACTAGGGTGTAGTATATCACACTAATCTATTCCTGTGCTGTTTTTACATGCTATTGGTCAGCTGGGCCCTGTGGCAATACTGGGCCTAAGCCAGTGTGCAGCCAGTTTCATGCATCCCCATTACTGATAAATATCATTTTGCTGTTTTACACTCTTAAAAAAGGTTCTTTGTTGACATCGATGAAGAATTAAGAACTGTTCACTGAAAGGTTGTTTGAGGAATCAAAAATGGTTAATTTATGGCATCATTGCGAAAATCCACTTTTTGAACCATTGTTTTTAAGAGTGCAGTTTATACAATCGTTCCAGTCCTCAAACATTAGTCTCCACTTGTCTGTGTGATGCTTGTTTCAGACAGATTACATATTACATATTAACATGCAACCTGTATCTGAACGTTATCCATGTATGCACTGAAAAGTGTAAATGGATTTGTGTTCAGAATGTTATTTGATCTGCGTGTCCCATACATTGGATCTCATTCCAAATGAAATGCAATGTAGACACTGAATCTGAATTCATAGGTCGTCATATAAAACTCAGCCACTACCTTTACACTCCCTTCTCTCGTATGTTCCCTTTCGAGGGAACTCGTGCTGTGGGAACGCCTCTGCATGATTGGGCCACGTGTGAAATCAGTCCAATGGCAAGGTGGAATATCACAGGAGGGTGACATCATGACCAGGAAGCTTGAAAGTTCATCTGGAACAGTGTTAGCTTCTGTGCCTTCAGCAAGTGTTCTGTGTGAAACTGTCTCTGACTATTTATTGTTTGTTTCTCACAAGCACTGTATAAATTAGGAGTATAATGGCGAGCAAACAGAGGTTTAAATCGTGTGTCTTCCTTCCTGCCTTGCAACATCACAGGTAGAGATACACACAATCTATGCATTGTTTGTTTGGGAGCAGATCACACAGAAGCACACGCTGTTCAGGGGCACGGGCTGCGGTTTCATCCACCCAGAGTGAGAGCTCGGTGCTGCAGCTATCTAAGGTGGATGTGCTCAGCGTTGAGGCAGGGGAGATTGAGGACTTGCCACCTCACTCTCTTGCTTATGAGAAACTGGTGGAGGTTATAACTCATTCCATGACCTAGCTAAACATCTACTGGCTGGCAGAGAGGCAGGATGTTTATCCCAAAAGCAAATTAGTTTCCTTATATAATCACAACCTCCACATCGGGGCCTGCTGTTTTTTTTTGGAGGAGACTGTTTTGATCCTGACTCTTCAGTCACCAAGTCCCCAATTATTCAAATATGAGGGGGTTGAAAGAGCACGGGTATGGGGCAATGACTAAGGCGGAACAGACACTTGCAAGATATCTGTCCCCTGACACGGCATCATCCCTCAAGGCCCCGGCATTACCCACTAGGCCATGTAAAAACACTTAGGCCTTGGTGGGTAAGGCTTATACGGCAGCAGGTCAGGCCCATGCGTGTCTGCATACAATGGCTTTGTTGCAGGCGCAACAGGCCGACCTGCTTTGAGTCTTAGAAGAAGGTGAAGGAGTGGGTCCGGACACAGTTAAGGATTTGCGCTGGGCCACAAATTTGTCTATCTGGGCCACTAAAGAGATGGCCACAGCCATCAGTCCTTTATGGCAGCCCTGGTGGCTATAGAGAGACATCTCTCCTTCTGAATTTGTTCGACCTGAAAGAAAAATTGTAATTGTTTTTGCTGGACGCTCCGCTGTCTCCTTCTGGCCTCTTTGGCAATGCCATTAACACCATTGTTGAGAGGTTCCAGGAGACCAAAAAGTGAGCAGTAGCATTCCAGCACTACCTCACTCACCAGGCTCAGTTCTAGGAGCTGCTGGGCAGGAGCAGCACAGGTCATCAACCAGCTCCTCCTACAGGGCCAAGTCTGTCACTCCGCACTTTCAAAAAATGTGTGGATGAAGCTCTGGTTCTGCTGCAACTCCAGGACATTCGCATATTAAATGATATAGACGATTAGCTGATATTAGCTCAATCGGGGAAGTTCGGTTTGGCATTGAGATGTCGTTCTCGCCGATTTGAAAGAGTTGGGGTTAAGGCTGAACACCAAGAAGAGTGTGCTATCTCTGGAACTGAGGACACATCTGCCTCCTACTCGCATCGATTCGATCATCACAGCCGTAAACAAGATGAAGCTGGGTCAGTTACTCACTGTCAAAGAGTTTCAGAGACTGTTGGGTCTGATGGCAGCAGGACCCAACGTGATACCCTTTGGCCTGCTGTACATGAGACCCTTGCAATGGTGCTTAAGACCACGTGCCAAGGGGCAACCTGTTCCGCTTTGATCAAGGCTAATGCTGAGATGTCTTTGTACCTTGGTGATGTGGAAGAAACACTGGTTCTTGTCACAGGGTTCCATGCTGGGAGCTTCTTGTCATCACATAATGCTTACGACGGGGGAGACATCATCTTTCGTGGCACGTAAATTGCCTGGAGATGATAGCAGACATCCTGTCGAGCCAGAGGTTAAAGGATTAGTCCACTTTTAAATAAACTTTTCCTGATAATTTACTCACCCCCATGTCATCCAAGATGTCCATGTCTTTCTTTCTTCAGTCGAAAAGAAATTAAAGTTTTTGATGAAAACATTCCAGGATTTTTTTCCATATAGTAGACTTCAATGGGCACCAAACAGTTGAGGGTCAAAATTAGTTTCACTGCAGCTTCAAATTGTTCAACACGATCCCAGATGAGAAATAAGGGTCTTATCTAGTGAAACCATCGCTCATTTTCTGAAAAAAATTGAAAATTATGTAAGTTTTAACCATAAATGCTCATCTTGAACTAGCTCTCTTCTTCTTCTTCTTTATTAGAATTCCAGCAGTGTAGACACTGCTAAGTGTATTACTGCCCTCCACAGGTCAAAGTTTGAACTAATTGTTATATACTAGCATATTGCATATAAAAATTAGTTCAAAACTTTGACCCGAGGTGGTGAGCAATTATGGAGGGAGACCGGCCAGGCGAAAGTGGACCTATTTGCATCTCTGGAAATGACACACTGTCTACTCTGGTTCTCCCCCATGCATCATGCTTCCCTCTGGGGTTGAATGCCATGGTGCAGATGTGGCCGAGGCTGCATCTGTATGCATTTCCACTGGTACAGTGACACTTTTTGCACTTTACATCGATGAGCCAGTAGGTGGCGACATGAATTATTATTTGAATAATTAATTTAACTGATTTGTTCAAAACTCTGATAACTGTGTTGCTAGTTCTGTGAATTTGTTTGAAATGATGTTTGTTAGAAGTTACTGCTTTTATTATAAGTTACTCAATATTAAAGTCCTGGGGCCGTATCCACAAAACATCTTAAGGCTAAAAGTAGCTCCTAACTTGCCGATTTAGGAGAAACTCTTAAAAATAATGGGCGTATCAGTCCTAATTTTAGGAGTCCTAAATTTTTGCTCTAAGAGTATTTCACAAAGCATTTTAGTGCTAAAACTAGCTCCTAAGTCTGTGAAACGTTAGGAGTAGTCAAGAGAACTCCTAAATCACTAGAGGGAATAGCAATAGAGCCTTGGGTGCTGAACCTTTTCTTCATAAATGCAATACATTTTGATTTATAAATTTGAATCTACGATGAGACGGCAAAAAAAATCTTTAACAAATAAATAAATATTGTCTGATTACCTGTGCCAGTGGTTTTCATGAGTTCACACTTACAAATGATTGAATAGAGTAAAAAAAAAATAATAATAATAATATATATATATATATATATATACATAATAAGTGTATTTGGTGTGCTGTCCAAGGGGATCGAGGGCTCCAAGCTTGAAATTTAGCCCAAAACCAAAGTTCTCCCCATATCCCCAGCTGAGTGAGGAGCGGGTTGGCGGAGGGATGCAGAAAACCATCGAAGTAACTATAGGCAAGAAAATTCTTAGCTAAGAACTTTTACTGCTATTTAGGAGAACTCTTAGTGGTAAGATAAAATGTTTTGTGAATACGGCCCCAGACGTGCAAGGTTGGGATTTCAGGGTACTCGTTTGGTTTTTCGTACCATACTTAATTGTATTTGTACTTGTTTTTTAAACTGACATACAAAAGCAATATCACACTCGCAAGTGTGCACTATGGACCTAAACCAGCATTGTGTGAAAATAGTTTGATATTGCTTTAGTGTCGTAAGGATCCTTGCATTGTTGACTCAGACCCAAAAAATTCTGTAGTTCACTGCACATTAAAGTGGGACTGGAGAAAGTATGTAAAAATTGAAAAATTAGACACTTCATATTTAAAGAAGGTAAAAATCCAATTAAGTTGGCCTTAAGTGTATTTAGAAGACATGCATAGGAGTTCATGTCTGCAAATTGTTGAAATATTATAAACAAAAGGGTTTTTGGTGTAGCTTTGAGAATTCTGAGATACAATTGTTTGTGTGTGTGTACACATGAAAAGTATTAGAGAATTGCACACTGGGAAATAGAGAGAAGCAACTATAGCCCATAGCTTTGACAAATAGCTTGAGGTGCTGTATTTTTGAAGTCCCCTGCTTGCCACCTTCTACTGCCAGCAGTCCAAAGCAGCTATGAAATTTGACAATGGTACAAAATCTTTAAAGCCTCCTGTCAGTCTTGCAGTGATAATGTGCTTACTCCTTTGTTACTATATACACATTTACCCTTGAAAGGTAGCAGGTTCCCTGTTGATACTAATGAGCTATTATGGCGACCAAGGAGCCTGTCAGTGTGAGCAAAGGCATTTTCTCCCAAGCTGTGGTCTAGAATAGCTCTTGCTGGTATGTATCCTAATTAAACAATATAATTAAACTATCAACTGCACACAGTATGATGTAATTTTCCCATGTGAAATCACATAAATTAGAAGGAGCAGTTGGAGTCCATTACTTCAGAGGTTGAAGTGGGCGTTGGACACCTCATAGTTTCTGCTTGTGTTGGTTACCTTACTAGTTCACTCACCGGATGTTGCTGCTGGCAAGAAAATTACTGGTTTTGCTCATCAAATCCTAAGTAGATGGTCCATTTTCAAAGCCACAGAACTTGCTCAGTGCACTCTGATTCATTGTTGATAAATTGATGGTGAATTTTGTGAATGTAAATTATACATCTGGGGCCGTATTCACAAAACATCCTAAGGCTAAAAGTAGCTCCTTACTTGCCGATTTAGGAGAAACTCTTAAAAATAATGGCCGTGTCAGTCCTAATTTTAGGAGTCCTACATTTTTTCTCTAAGAGTATTTCACAAAGCATTTTAGCGCTAAAACTAGCTCCTAAGTCTGTGAAACGTTAGGAGTAGTCAAGAGGACTCCTAAATCACTAAGACCAAATCACAAACAGTCCTAATCCACCCAAAGACACTGAACACCATTGAGGGAATAGCGATAGAGCCTTGTGCTGAACCTTTTCTTCATGAATGCAATACATTTTAATTTATAGATTTAAATCTACGATGAGACACCAAAGACCGTTTGAATGTGTTCCTACCAAACTTTGTTTATAAAACATAATTTGTCACTTGAATTCTGCATTCTCTTGAGATACAGACATCCAAGAGGTGGACAATTAACTGTATATACTTGTTTAATTAGTGACACTTAGCCTACATTTTAAAACCTTTATGGCAACATTTTATTTTGACTATGGCAACATTTTATTAAAAAAAAATTTATTTGAATATGGCAACATTTGTATTTTAAAACCTTTATTTTAATGTGGAATCATGACACCTCATTCTACAATATTTCTATGATTAAATCACTAACTCCTCCCCCATCAGCCAATCACTGTGTGTTTACTCCATAGCAACGAGGTCAACCCCGCCCTTACTCTTAGCTTAAGACTTCAGTCGATTCCTTAGTAAAAGTTTGTCTCAGCAGCTTTGTGAATAGGTTTTAAGAGAAAACTCTTAGCTAAGAACTTTTACTGCTCTTTAGGAGAACTCTTAGTGGTAAGATAAAATGTTTTGTGAATACGGCCCCAGATTAATAAGATGCCCTGGCAGGGGTTCGTTCCTTTTATCTCACTTAATACTTCTGAGATGATATGACATATGCCAGATCTTCTAATCATGATATTTGATCTGAAATTTAATAGTTCACGTTAGAGAACTAAACAGAGCTGTTCAGAAGAGCTTATGACACATAATGACATCAGAGACTATATTAAATAGAACCTTGTTTAGATATATTTACATTGTGGAGTGATACAGTAAGATTGTCATTACTGGAAAAAAAAAAGGTGTAGAAACAATTTTCACTTTGAAATTGCTAGTGAATTTCACATATAACTACAAAGAAATGGCAAGTAACACATTGAATTAAACAAGTACAAAGTACGAAAGAAAGATTTGATTGTATATTCTTGTAAAATGTATTCCAATAAACCTAAACCCAGTTTTAGGAAGGCACTAGGCATCCACAATCTCAACGTACGCATGAGCCTGGTTTCTCCCAAGGTTTTTTCTGTTTCTTTCTGCATGGAGTTTGGGTATTTTGTCACTGTCGCCTTTTGGCCTGCTTAATTGAGGACACTTAGCAATATTATTGATTTGACTGTACTGATACTAATGGATGAGAACTGAATTGAGAACTACAGAGCTGCTTTATAACTGAACAGAACTTATTTCATATCTCATGATCTTTACGCAGTTATTGAATGAAACTGAATCAACACTGAACGGACTTCACGTTTATTGCGATCTCAAAAATTCAGGCCAGTTGATAATACCCAGAATATCAAAATCAACCGAAGGCGGCAGATCCTTTTCCTATTTAGCACCTAAACTCTGGAACAATCTTCCTAGCATTGTTCGGGAAGCAGACACACTCTGTCAGTTTAAATCTAGACTAAAAACACATCTCTTTGCTCTTGCATACACATAACACATTATCAATACATAAACATTTTTTCAAATCCGTTAAAGGATTGTTACGCTGCAATAATTAGGTCGGCCGGAACCGAGAACACTTCCTATAACACTAGATATACCTGTAGATCAGAATAAGAATGGCATCTACGCTAATATCAGTCTCTCTGCTTATCCTGAGGTTTGCCGGGTGCTGGATCCAGGCCGTATCCAGATCAGATGGAGAACCTGTGCCTGGACCTGACTACAACGTGGCCCAGGAGACAATGGGCCTACAGATCCAGTTCTGGCTGCATCTATAATTCAGATTTTTAATCTCCGTATCCGCTTACATATATTTATATATATAATCTACTTTTAATCCCTATAATAAAACTGTATAATTCAGATTTTGATCTCCATATCCATTTACATATATTATATATATCTTCCAAGGGGTTTTTTCCCTCCTAGGACTTTTTTCCCAGTGTTACCACACTGGGTTTTTCTCCTAGGGGGTTTTTTCCACCCCTGGGAGTCAGCCGACATTGGCTTAATGTAGCACCATCTTGTATATGTTACATATTACCACGCTTGCTTGTACAGCTTATTTTTAACCACTTATCTTTTTTCTGTGCTTCTAATATGTAAAGCTGCTTTGAAACAATTACCAATTGTAAAAAGCGCTATATAAATAAATTTGACTTGACTTGACTTGACTTCAGATGAACAATTATTTTCCTTTTAGAGCTGCTTGACAGCAGAATTGAACTCTATTTGCATCATTGAATCATTGTGTTCCTGTTTATCACTTTAAAGCTGCTCTGAAACAATCTGAATTGTATAAAGCACTATATAAATAAACATCACTTGATTTAAAAGACAAACAATCCACACAGAAAGTACACGGACACACACAACTCTACTGCAGGAGGGGCTGTTTATGCCAAAATGTTTGGATACGGATCTAAGGTGATCCCAGGACTACGCTGTATGGTTGCGGAAACGCCGAACTGTAATAAGACACTGTACATGGATCAATTGCTCTACAATGACGGTGCGTTAGTATTTGTAGCCCAAATCCCACATTGCACTTTTGTGACAATAGGCAATAGATTCATTTTAACCTCAACATATCTTTCCTTTAGTAATGTTTCTTTGTCTATTTGTTGGGTAGATTAGGGGCAGAGTCACAGTACATATGCTCAGTATTAAGAGTTGTAGAGTAACTTTTATGGAATGAGTCAAATTCAAAGAGTGCTTACGCAAGCAACAGGCACATGTGAACGCCGTTTTAAAATAAACGTTTTTGCTTTCCAGGTGTAACAAAGTGCTTAGTATGCATTACAGTAAAGTAGGTCAATTTCTTTTGTGGCATACGGGGGACGGGAGATATTAGCTGGTCAGGGAAAGACAGAATAAGTGCAGTAGTAGGTGATTATTTGCACAGTAGGGAAACCAGTGCCCTCCTGTGTTGGGAGAGAGTCAATACACTGACTCATATACTTTCAATATATAAAGGCATCTAATGGAATGACTAGGATTTCTGTTCAAGGACTCTTATTTTGATCTTCATTTCATTCTATCGTTCCTGTGTTTAGTTCCTGTTTACTGAGCTGCTAAGTATTCCCTCGTCTGTCACATTGGTTACTGATTATGTTTCACACCTGTTTCTTGTTCAGTTAGTTATCATTCTGTGTTTTTGTACTCCTGAGGTTCTTCTGTTTTTTGACGGTTATTGTCTTTGTTTTACCAACGCTGTTTCAGTGCCGTTCCCCCTATCTGATTATTAGCTTCATCTTCTAGCATGGGCGTATAATACGTGGGGGACGTGTCCCTCGCACTTTTAATAAAACGTAAATTGGTCCCCCACACTTTTTTCGGGCAAGATAGTCTATGCATGACCTGTCGTTTTAATTTTTAACTAAAATGAGGCTATCTAAACATTATGGAGCGCTCACTCTCGTGTAATGTTTCATTCATACTGGAAGCATTCTCTCGCAGAAAGTCCAAAATGGTTTCGTAGAAGTAATTCAGCTATTCGCTCTAGCAGCAGCTGAATAAAATGCAGAAACGCATTGACTGATGAAACGTGAAGATAAACACGCGAATGTGACAAGATATGGATTATTATGTGCTTTTCAAGCCATCTCAAGGTATTTATTGACAATAAAGTATATGAATAATGCAGTGCTAATTGACAACCTTTTTAATGTTTTTGAAAGAAGTCTCTATGCCTGCATTTATTTAATCAAAAAATACAGAAAAAACAGTAATATTACGAAATAGTATTACAAATTAAAATAACTGTTTTCTATGTGAATGTACTTTAAAATGTAATTTATATCCTGTGATCAAAGCTGAATTTACAGCATCATTACTCTTCAGTGTCACATGATCCTTCAGAAATCATTCTAATATGATGATTTGATGATCAAGAAACATTTCTGATTATTATAATGTGTGTTGAAAACAGTTGCTTAACATTATTGTGGATACCATCATACATATAATTTTTCTGGATTCTTTGATGAATAGAAAGTTCAATCAACATCATTTATTTGCATTTATTGCCACTGTCCCTTTTTTTATAAATTTAATGCATCCTTGATGAATAAAAGTATTAATTTCTCTTTTTTTTTATCTTACCACAAATGTTTGAATTGTATCATGGTTTCCACACAAATATGAAGCAGCACAACTGTTTTCAACATTGATAATAATCAGAAATGTTTCTTGAGCATCAAATCATCATATTAGAATGATTTCTGAAGGATCATGTGACACTGAAGACTGGAGTAATGATGCTGAAAATTCAGCTTTGATCACATATATTGTACATTTTACAATATATTCACATAGAAATCAGCTATTTTAAATTGTAATACTATTTCACAATATTACTGTTTTTACTGCATTTTTTGATTAAATAAATCCAGCCTTGGTGAGCAGAAGAGACATATTTCAATTGTACAATTGTAATGTTTCCAAACTTTTGTATGTTCTGCCTTATTCTGTGATATTTTTTTTACATTGTATAAAATTCATAAGGACTTAAAGCACAAGTGTTTGTAGTGCATAAATCAATCATAAAATTGTCATAAAATATAGGGAAAAATATTAGATATTGTTTATTGTTCAGCATTGTATTTGATTTCTTATTAAAAGCGAATTGATTTCAAATTAAAAGCAAGAGATGAGATATAAAAATAAAAAAAAATCGATCAGTTATTCAATGGTCAGATAAAAACTGGTATCACACCCAACATTTCTGTCCCCCTCACTTTTGAAATGATGGCTACGCTCCTGTCTTCTAGGATTATCTTCTTTTGTTTATTTAATAAAAGTATTACTGTGCTTAGATCCTCAACTCAACTCTTCACTTTTCTGCACCGTCAAAGATGTTAAAAGTTCTTTATGGAACCATCCATGCCAATAAATAACCTTGAATTGTTAAAGGAGTGTGGTTAAATAACATCGACCAGTTTTAATAGAAAATACTAATTCTGTTTTTCTCCTTGAAAATGTCATGTTTAATTCAATGTGTTTCTTGCTGTTTCTTTGCAGTTGTTTGTGAAATTTATTAGCAATTTCTGAGCATTTTCTTTTTTTTTTTCAGTAGATACAACCAAATTATCCATTTATAATCTGACTGGTAGCTCAACTGAACTGAAAAGCATTCATGTAATAACTTTATATATATTTCATTCTGAAAGGAGTGTTGTAGCAGTGTTTTTATTTTAGTTTTATTCATATTTTGAGTTAGCTTTCGTTTTTATATTTTCAATTTGTTAGTTTTTTAATAATGTTAATTTTAGTTTCTTTATGTGCTTTTGTCATTTTTTATGTCATTTTAATTTATTTTCATTTCAGATTTAGATTTTATTTATATCCAGTTAATCATTTAAGTGCTTCAAATTCAACTTTCAGTTTATTGCCAAGGCAACCATTCTCATTTTCATTTAGTTTAAGTTTTTCAACTAACCTTTTTTCAGCTTTATTTCAATTAACAGAAATGTTTTTAAATACACTCTAAAAAATGCTGGGTTAAAAACAACCCAAGTTGGGTTGAAAATGGACAAACCCAGCGATTGGGTTGTTTTGACCCAGCAGTTGGGTTAAATGTTTGCCCAACCTGCTGGGTAGTTTTATTTAACCCAACAATTGTTTACAAATTACTATATGTCTGGCTTAAAATGAACCCAAAATAGGTTGGAAATTAAAAATCAGACTCATAATTACTAGAGGCAACAATAATAATCAAAAAGATGAGCATTTATTAATAAGCAATTTAATAAATGTTTATTGTTTAAATATTATTCAAAAAAAGTATTAATAAATGTTTGTTTATTAAACATATTAATAAATGTTAATTTCCAACATATTTTGGGTTCATTTTAAGCAAGAAATACAGTAATTTTTAAACAATATTTGGGTTAAATAAAACTACCCAGCAGGTTGGGCAAACATTTAACCCAGCCGCTGGGTTAAAACAACCCAATCGCTGGGTTTGTCCATTTTCAACCCAACTTGGGTTGTTTTTAACCCAGCATTTTTTAGAGTGTAGTTTAGTTAATAATAACCCTGTGATGTAGACCTTAATCCATTACTTGGGAAAATATTAGTCTTGTAAGCCTTTGAATCTGATTTTAATTGGATTTAAAATATTCTGCATGCAGTGGTATAAAAATTAAGGTTATATTAAGTTATAACTTTAAGTTATAAAGCTTTATTGCATTTAAAATTAAATATGTAATTATATAAAATTTTCCGCTGAACAAATGCATAAATTGCAACTGATGTTTTTATTATTATTCTCTCAGATTTAAATTAGGTATTGTAACTATATGCTTAAAGTCTTAATAAAGTTGCAAAAGCCAATTTATGCAAGTAACTAAAAGTAACATTGTTATGGATAGTAAACTTCTTGTATTTTATTCCTACCACTAGATGGAAGCAAACGTTAACATTTATACTTCACCTATCTAAGATTCTGGACAATGCAATAACAGGCCACTCATTTCTCATCTTACTCAAGTGAATTTGAGTTTCATTCAATTTTAATTTATTTATAATTCAAATCCACCTTTTTAATGGATCCTTGATACCGATATATATCCATTAAGATGATATTGTTTAGTCAGTGGTTAGTTAAAGGCACGGTGGTGCAGAGAGTAGACCAAGATGAATGTTAAAATATTAGTGCTGTCAATCGATTAAAAAAAAAATAATAATAATTATTGCACATTTTTTCTGTAATTAATCACGATTAAAAACATTGTTTTTAATATTCATATATTGTAATAATTTCAGAGTTACTCTCCAAATAAAGTAGAAACAACTTAAAAGACAATATATTTTAATTATTGGTTTAATGGCATCTTTTTATGAATGAAGGCCAGTATCACTGATACTAATACTGCTACTGATGTCTGTATTTAAACATTAATTATAGACAATTGCTGGAACTTGAAACTGATTTGTATAGGCGTGGGTCGGTCGATAGGGCTTGTACCATTGTCTAAGCCTTGATCACGAATATCCCCTTGTCCTCAGGGCTCTGAAAATAATTTTTTGGGCGTCTTTGAAATCACTTTCTCTTGATCAAATTCTGGAGAATCTCAAGATTTGAGATCGAATCATGCCCCAAATGTGTGTCGAGGATGTAAACTCCTATAGTGGAGCAGAGCATGCGTATCTGTTTCAATCAAAATCCTTCATATAGTAGTATCCAGAAGGTCTATGGTGGTAGCGTTAGTAGTTACTTTGACGTTGATTGATTCATCATGGCTATTTAGAGTTTGAAGAAAGATTTCAAAGCTTTCATCGCCGTGTTGCCATATCCCACAGATGTCATCTAGGTACTGATTACAGCAGAAAGGTACACTCTAAAAAATGCTGGGTTAAAAACAACCCAAGTTGGGTTGAAAATGGACAAACCCAGCGATTGGGTTGTTTTAACCCAGCGGCTGGGTTAAATGTTTGCCCAACCTGCTGGGTAGTTTTATTTAACCCAAATATTGTTTAAAAATTACTGTATTTCTTGCTTAAAATGAACCCAAAATATGTTGGAAATTAACATTTATTAATATGTTTAATAAACAAACATTTATTAATACTTTTTTTGAATAATATTTAAACAATAAACATTTATTAAATTGCTTATTAATAAATGCTCATCTTTTTGATTATTATTGTTGCCTCTAGTAATTATGAGTCTGATTTTTAATTTCCAACCTATTTTGGGTTCATTTTAAGCCAGACATATAGTCATTTGTAAACAATTGTTGGGTTAAATAAAACTACCCAGCAGGTTGGGAAAACATTTAACCCAACTGCTGGGTCAAAACAACCCAATCGCATTTTTTAGAGTGCAGTTTTGAACATTTAGGAAAGACCATTTCTTCCCACTGTGCCATGTAGATGTTGGCATATGAAGGGGCGAGTTTCTTGCCCATCGCTGTCCTCTTTATCTGTAGATAATATTCGCCCGCAAACTCAAAGTCATTGCACGTAAGGCTGATTTCCAATAGTTGAAGAATTGCCTCATCTGGTCTGGAAATGTCTGGGTTTTAATTAAAACAATCTCTCACAGCCTGAAGACCCAGCCGAGTCTCTATATTAGTGTAGAGGCTGTCTACATCTAGAGAGAATAATAAGGACTCTGGTGGAAGTTTTAAGGTTTTAATTTTTCCAATTTGGATAACGGGTTTAGGTAGTAGTCAATGTAATCCTATCCCTAATCGCTATCCTATATGTTTCACTACCACAATCCAATACAATGGGGCGTCCTTGGGGCATAAAAGGGGTTGGCCATTTGTCCTGTGGTTTATGAATTTTAGGTAATAAGTAAAAACGTCTTGGCCATGGATTATGTTCTTCTATAAGGTAGTCCGCTTGTTTCTGTTGGATGTAACCCTGTTTTAATGTAGTTTGTATAATTTGTTAGACGCGGGGAATATATTGTTGGAAAATTGGAGGTGGTGCTTTGGTGTAAAATTCTTGATCCTGTAATTGTCAAAGGCCTTGTTCCTCGTTTCTGTCCAAAAAAATAATACAAAAAATCACAAATTTAGTAGGGTAATTGCTGGGGTGGGGGTTTCCAAGTCGATTTATGGCACTGCTTGTACCGAGTCGATTCTTGCTCCAAAATATACTGCTTTTTAAATGTTAGTGTGACTCTCAACTCTGCGGAAGGTCTATCATGAGATCTAGATGTGACGGAACGAAGGATAGTCCCTCATTAAGCACTCTTGTTTTTGCTGGTGATAAAACGTAAATTTGGTTCTTCGTTTTTTATTACTTTCAGTTTAAATGTTCTAGCCAATGGCTGGCCATAGCATTGGATGTCCATTGGATGTTGTCTGCTTGTGTTTGGAAGGATTGGCCTGGTAAAAGGGGAATATACTGTGCTTTGTCATGGATGATATCATTCAGCATGTTGAGATCCTCTTTCATGCAAGTTGGTAAATCTTTGTCAAAGTTGAAAGAATGTGTGAAGGGAAAGGTTTGTTCTGCTCGTTCCACTGCCTTTCTGAGGAATGTTGTGTTTCCCTCATTACAGTATAACTAAAATATATCAGTTTCAACATTTATTAGGCTTTAAAAAAACAACTTTTAATTTAAGTGCACTCTAAAAAATGCTGGGTTAAAAACAACCCAAGTTGGGTTGAAAATGGACAAACCCAGCGATTGGGTTGTTTTGACCCAGCAGTTGGGTTAAATGTTTGCCCAACCTGCTGGGTAGTTTTATTTAACCCAACAATTGTTTACAAATTACTATATGTCTGGCTTAAAATGAACCCAAAATAGGTTGGAAATTAAAAATCAGACTCATAATTACTAGAGGCAACAATAATAATCAAAAAGATGAGCATTTATTAATAAGCAATTTAATAAATGTTTATTGTTTAAATATTATTCAAAAAAAATATTAATAAATGTTTGTTTATTAAACATATTAATAAATGTTAATTTCCAACATATTTTGGGTTCATTTTAAGCAAGAAATACAGTAATTTTTAAACAATATTTGGGTTAAATAAAACTACCCAGCAGGTTGGGCAAACATTTAACCCAACCGCTGGGTTAAAACAACCCAATCGCTGGGTTTGTCCATTTTCAACCCAACTTGGGTTGTTTTTAACCCAGCATTTTTGAGAGTGTGAACTTAAAACAATCTTCACATAAACGCATTATAATAATATGTCTAACAGGTAGGAAATAAACAGAAATTGAATAGAGTTATCAAACACTTTACAGTCTTCACTGCATAAATTATAAATTAAATATAGATTAATCCTTATTAAAGCTACAATTTTCTCCGTTACAGACATCACAGCAACTGGTTTATTAGGCTGCTGTCACTTTAAGAGCTGCTGCTGACGAACATGACACGGATCTGACGCGCATCTCATTTTCTCACAACTCTTTAAGTTCATTTAAGACGTTATTTAACTCATTTAAGACCGCTCTTATGAGGATACTTGACAATACGGCCATTTTGGCATAATTCTGTGTGTTATTGTTTGTTCCAAAAAAATGAATCGCATGCGTTAACGCTAATTTTGACAGCACTATAAAATATATATCTGTATCTATCTTTCTATGGTGTGTACAAATAGAATATGTCTGATACCTATTGGTGATTTTGTTAAACAATTTAATTCTTGCATTTTATTTTGTGCTAAATATTAACCACTGATTAAAGGATGCCGCAAAAAGTAATGAATAATTATCACATTATCAGATATTTCATGACAATGTGAGAAATGCAATGAAGAGTAAGCAATATTACATGCTGTTGATGAATCAGTAGAGTAATCTATAGTATAATTTTCATGCTCAATCAGGGGGTGTTGTATACTGTGTCACACTGTGCACCTAATCAGGGTTTTTAATTTAACTCACTAGCTAATTTGGCTACTAAATTAAATTACCGGCCATTCAGAAATTCTAATAGCCAAAACAAAAATGTAAGAAATAAACCAGAATATCAAAGTCACATGCAGCACAGATTTTAATTACACATTCATTAAAAAATTAAAATTCTGAAAATGGAAAATGTGGTGCCATAAACTGAAACCTTGTACTTTAGTTCACCTAAAAAAAGAAGATTTTTTCGTCAGAACGCAGTCTCATTATTGGCCGGCTCCTTGCGTCAGTATCACATGCATACGTCATGCTGCTCATGTGATCAGCTTAGGCCAATACTGAGCTGGCATTCGGACGTAAACACGGAAGCTCTGCACTGTGTCTTCAACATAAACAGCATAGGAGAATGACAGGGGAGAGACGAAGTTGCTCGAGTAAAGTTGTGATTTTTGTTTTGTTTTTGGACACAAAAAGTATTTTCGTCTTTTCATAACATTAAGGTTGAACCACTGCAGTCACATGACTGTTTTAACGATGTCTTTAGTACCTTTCTGGACCTTGAAAGTGTTGATGGACTAGTCATATACCTCAGATTTCATCAAAAATATCTTAATTTGTGTTCTGAAGATGTACGAAGGTCTTACGGGTGTGGAACGACATGAGGGTGAGTAATTAACGAAATAAATTTCATTTTTGGATGAACTAACCCTTTAATGCTTTGAAGAGATTACATTTATGGCTCTTTTGACCTAGAGACATTATCAGGCCTAGACTGAAGAAAAAAGAAAAGAAAAAAAAAATCACATTATTTCAGTCTAGCAATGGATGTTGCAATGCAGTGCTCATGTATTCTTTCTGAGCTGCACATAATATCCCAGTGAAGAGTAGAATGTACAAAATATTCTACTTAATAAATTGACACCAAATGATTTGTTAACATAAAACAACACAGAAAACATGGCCATGTTGTGCGATAACATTGTACGAATTTCTTGTCTGTAAATCCACCCTGAATACAAGCGGTATCACTAAAAATTTTAAGGGATGCTTGCCTAAACGACTTAACTTGATTTTCAGTATGAATAAGAGGCAAAGCCCTGTACGAGCCCTCCGGCTAGGGTTAAGCTGTAATTAAACAGCACTTAATGTTTTCACATATAGTTAAAGAAATCCACCCTCATTGTGTCTTACCTCTTCTAACACCCACTCAGTCCTGTTCATGTAACAGTTGTCTTTGTGAACATCTGCCACTTTCTGTAAACGTGTATGTATTTTGTCTAGTGTACATGCTGTCTGACTGATAATTCATTAACACAGTCATGTTCCACTCCCAACCGTGACACAATAAAAGCTGAATTTATGCAAGTATAGGCCACAAGACAGTGTGTTCTGTACAATAGCATGTTAGTAGGAGTCTTATTATATAGGAAATGAAAACATTTCCAGCTTGAGGCCCTTTCACACCAAACGTATATGTTCAGCCTTGTCTCATTGTTAATACGTAGGTATTAAAGGGTTAGTTCACCCAAAAATGAAAATTCTGTCATTTATTACTCTCCCTCATGTCGTTCCACACCCGTAAGACCTTCGTTCATCTTCAGAACACAAATTAAGATATTTTAGTTGAAATCCGATGGCTCAGTGAGGCCTGCATAGCCAGCAATGACATTTCCTCTCTCAAGATGCATAAATGTACTAAAAACATATTTAAATCAGTTCATGTGAGTACAGTGGTTCAATATTAATATTATAAAGCGATGAGAATATTTTTGGTGTTCCAAAAAAAACAAAATATCGACTTATATAGTGATGGCCGATTTCAAAACATTGCTTAATGAAGCTTCGGAGCATAAATGAATCAGTGTGTCGAATCAGCGGTTCGGAGCGCCAAAGTCACGTGATTTCAGCAGTTTGACACGCAATCCAAATGATGATTCGACACGCTGATTCATAACGCTCCGAAGCTTCCTGAAGCAGTGTTTTGAAATCGGCCATCACTAAATAAGTCGTTATTTTGTTTTTTTTGGCGCACTAAAAATATTCTCATCACTTTATAATATTAATATTGAACCACTGTACTCACATGAACTGATTTAAATATGTTTTTAGTACATTAATGGATCTTGAGAGAGGAAATGTCATTGCTGGCTATGCAGGCCTCACTGAGCCATCGGATTTCAACTAAAATATCTTAATTTGTGTTCTTTAAATGGATTTTTGCAGTGATTTCAGTAGAAATCCACATGATTGGGAATTTCGCATGAGGGTGAAACATGTTCCCAGGCAGATTTTGCAACAGGTTCAAGTTAGTCACGCAGATTCGCTGCACTTTAAAACTTATTAATTTAGCTTTTGTTGGCCAAGAACCATTTGTTGGCCATTTGTCATACTTTTTGCTTCATAATGTGGTACAAAATCACAAGCTGGATACATTTTGAAGTACCAAGATGAATTAAATTGAACTTCTATGTTCATGTTTTAAAGTTACTTTATCCTTCAAAGAATGGTGAGCCAGTACATAACCAAATAAAAGTAGAGATGGTGTTAGTCTCAGCCTCAGACGGACCGTTGACTGAACGTCTGATGCACACAAAATTGGACACACTTCAGGAGTTTCGAAGCCGTCATCTGATTGGTTGAATTCTATAGGATTTCTGGGAGACGTGTGTGTTGATAACAGTCCGCCTGGAAACAAAGCCGCCGTGATGCCAAACACCCTCATGGAAGTAGAAAGACATTGTTTTTACATTTGTGACAATGAGAACTTATCAGGATCAACTAAACGCTGGATTTTCAAAAGTATGTAATGTTCGTGGAATAGACTCTTTAAAATACGTCCGAGAGTTTAACACAGTAAACACCGGTCTGTTATTGTAGGGACATCAACGTTACATTTTCACGCCCCTAAACCTGATGCGGAACAAAATGAACTGTGATTGGTTGCTTTACATGTCAGACGTCCTCTTGGGCAGTCCTTGGCCAATGAAAGCTGCGATGGAGTCAAGACATTCTGAAGGTCTGGCTACACGAGACTATGCTCCGGTTGATCAGCCATTATCTGAGCTGGCCGGTTTTTGCTTCAAACAGAAAAAAACATTGTATGCAATGCAACTGCAATTACTTATTATCTCTGTTATAATGTTATCTAATAGTTTATTTATAAATGTAGCTATCTCTTTAACCATAATAGACCGAGATCACAATCGCAACCAAAAACAAAAAGCAGCATTCAATCTTCATCAATCTTCTTGGCTCTCCCATGACAGTGTGATCCAAAAGCTCCAGACAAGTTTATCCTTATCCTTTATCCTTATCCAGCAATCTCATCACATTGTGTTCAAATGACCGCAAGTGCGTACAGTCTTTATTGCAGGATCATGGACCACAGGTACTGGATGATTTTATCAGCCGCAGGCGCGAGATATAGCTTAAATCAGGGGTGTCCAAACTCAGTCCTGGAGGGCCACTGTCCTGCAGAGTTTAGCTCCAACCATCTCCAAACACGTGCCTGAAAGTTTCTAGTATGCCTAGTTAGGCCTTGATTAACTGGTGTCCAAGTTTGGACGCCCCTGGCTTAAATATAGTCAAATGAAATTATGTGAACAATGATATGATACTTTTAATTATGAAACCGTCAATAAGTGGCAGCTGTGTTGCTCGGAGACGCACAATTGGATTTGTTTGGAACTATTTTTGTTGCCTGAAATAAGAGCAAAAACAGACAATATTCCGTTTTAAAAAATAGTCTAAAATGTACATTACCTAATATTAATTTCTTGTTCATTGAACTGTTGAATCATTATTACATTTGCAATTGAGCTGATATTCGGGAAAACCGCACTCGTGCTCATGTGATATTGCTTAACTATATCCATATTACAGGCCTATTAAAAACAATAACTCATACAGGGACCTTTTTTTTGCTGCATATATTGCCGCATTTTTTAAAAACAATTTTAGTGATAATTTTGCCCCAAGCCTGATCATTTCGAGTGCAAGCAGAGGCCTCTTCTATTGAGAGGCCCATTGTAGACGGACGCAAAGAGGAGAGCACAGACATGCCAGCAGAAAAAACTGTACCGTTCACAGTTTATGATGCTCAAAATATTGGAAGAAAAATATAAATACTGAACTGAGGGTGCGGGTTTATATGAATGTATCTCTGAAGGGAACTGACTGTCTTCGGAAAAGTTTCGATTGCATTTTCTATAACTCTGTATAATGCCTATTAAAGTATTTTTTATAAAAACGGCGCTGCTTTGTGTACAGCGATAACCAAGAAAACGCTATATCGCTGCTGTTTCATAAGCGCCACCTACTGTCAGAGTGAATTTGCATTTTCATTCAGTCCGTCTTCTGCTCTTATTCTGTGCAGGTATGTTTTATGTAGCATAATTTCACAAAGCAGATCATTATGTTTTTGCTTTAAATTTCGAAAATATAGAATCTAATTTTAATTTTTTTAAAAACTGCTACGTGTATAACGTTGTTGTTTGTATTGTGATTAACATGCAGCAATTACCTCTAATTTCAAATGGCTATATACAGTATATATATATATATATATATATATATNACCGCGAGAGGCTGCCCGAGGCGGTGGTGCTGGAGCCTAGTGACAGGTGGGACGGAGACCCGGATGCCGTGCTCCTGGGACGAGGTGGGGTGGCTGCCGGCCACACAAACATAATAAAACATAACGTAAAGTCCAGGCCTGGTCCTCTCTCGTCCGTTCACAGTCGTCGCTCCTCCTTCTATGCCTCCGGAGCTCCTCCGTGAGGGACTCGAGGCCGGTGCGCCTCACAGGTGACGATCATTAACACTCGCGTCACCGGCCTCGCGCCGTTCCCTCACGGCTCTCGCCCGCCCTGCTCGCCACAATAGTCTAAACTTTTCTTGTTAAGCTCTTTGACAGCATTATTTCCTGCTGAATTTGTCCGTTAGAAATGCCTAACCCCTCCCATTCTCTCTCTAACATACACACACACACACCCTACAGAGATCAGACTCTGCCCCTTAGAGGCTGAGTGTGTTGTCCTTAATGGATGACAGATGTCTGTGAAATGAAGCTGTTGCGTGAGTGTTTCATGTTATCTCGCAGCATGATGAGCAAGGAAACAGCTGGGGATGAACGAAAATGTTTAGGCCCTCACAATGCTGCCATTTATTACCCTAGGGTACATGTTCTGGCTCTAATGCACCCTTGCTTCTTTGAGTAATATATTGGTATTAATAAAGTCAAACAAAGGAAAGCGTTCTGTAATGGGAAGAGCACCCTCGTTCTTCTCACAATAAATCTTTACTCTTGTATGTTTGGGCCTTGTGGAAACTATTAATTAACCATCTATGGGCCTGCATCATTTATAAATGTCAACACATGGTTTTGTAATCCATCAGTTTTAAATTTTATAGTCACACGAACTCAGTTTTATTCTGTCGTTGTTTTATATTTTACATGCTGTTAATCGTGTTTCCAACATTAGCAGGACTAGCTTTTGAGGATCACGGTAAGCATATTTTGACGCATTTAAATGTTCCTTTTTGAGGTGTTTTACATGCATATAAAATGGAATAATAATTTTGGTCCATGCAAAACATATTTAGTGAACAGCGTTCTCAAGGCTACATTATGATAAAGGGTGTTCCCTAAAGTGTTGTCAACTTTATGATAAAGGTGATATTCATATTTTCATATTGATAGTTTAGTATTGCTGTAACATTTAGTTTTCTTCTAGAAATTAATTTCATTTTGATTTTCTTCTAGTTCAGATATGCTTTTTTCAACAGTAAACTAATTGTCGAGAAGTAGGTCTGTGAAATTAGCCACTTTTCATGCAATGTTATATTTTATAGTCTCTTATCATGCGTAAATGATGTTTGCTTATAGGTCAAAAGTTCTATATCACAAATAAACTTTAAAAGCTGTTGTGGGGATGCAGTTGATCATTTGTTATTGGTACATGAAAGGTTATCTGTCAAAGATTTCACTTCAGGTGTAAGAAGTAGACATGATTAACTGAATAACTTGGTTTGAATGGACTGTCTGCTGCTGATCTGAGAGGAATGGGATTTGGGCTCTCATTATCTCAGTCATTTAAGTTAATTAGCTTGTCCCCATTTTCTGTAGAGTAACAGCCTTTAAAGCTACATTTTGATTAATGATTCTATAATCTGCTAGTGATTCAAACAGGTCATCTGGTTCTCCTGCTTTACTCTGTATGTGGGACTGATTCTGTGCAAACCACATCTTGTTTTACTTGCTCCAGTTACAATGGATTTCTGAAGTAGACCTTTTATATGTCTTTGATTTAATTTGCTCACATCAGTTCAATTTATAACAATTAATGGTGCAATTTCTCAAGAAGTTCTGACTCACTGAAAGGTGAGTTATTCTGTTTCATTTACTCAAAGGTGCATATTAAGTTTGGACCTTGTTATAATAAAATACTATCCACTATGGGCACAAACGGAATTGCATTGTAGTTCCCTTTCGAGGGAACTCGGGCTGCGTTGTCTTGACGACACTTTAGGGAATGCCCTTAACATAGAGCATCTGAAGCATGAATTAAACTATTCCAATCCTGATTGGTGTTGCGTCATGACGTCCTCGGTGACGTGGCATGTGACGGCATACACAGAAGCTATAAAGTGATGCCGACACACAGTAGTGTCAGCTTCTGCTCTTCGTCAGCTTTTCCTATATATACACTCACCTAAAGGATTATTAGGAACACCATACTAATACTGTGTTTGACCCCCTTTCGCCTTCAGAACTGCCTTAATTCTACGTGGCATTGATTCAACAAGGTGCTGAAAGCATTCTTTAGAAATGTTGGCCCATATTGATAGGATAGCATCTTGCAGTTGATGGAGATTTGTGGGATGCACATCCAGGGCACGAAGCTCCCGTTCCACCACATCCCAAAGATGCTCTATTGGGTTGAGATCTGGTGACTGTGGGGGCCATTTTAGTACAGTGAACTCATTGTCATGTTCAAGAAACCAATTTGAAATGATTCGAGCTTTGCGACATGGTGCATTATCCTGCTGGAAGTAGCCATCAGAGGATGAGTACACAATGCTCAGGTAGGCCGTGGCATTTAAACGATGCCCAATTGGCACTAAGGGGCCTAAAGTGTGCCAAGAAAACATCCCCCACACCATTACACCACCACCACCAGCCTGCACAGTGGTAACAAGGTATGATGGCTCCATGTTCTCATTCTGTTTACGCCAAATTCTGACTCTACCATCTGAATGTCTCAACAGAAATCGAGACTCATCAGACCAGGCAACATTTTTCCAGTCTTCAACTGTCCAATTTTGGTGAGCTCGTGCAAATTGTAGCCTTTTTTTTCCTATTTGTAGTGGAAATGAGTGGTACCCGGTGGGGTCTTCTGCTGTTGTAGCCCATCCGCCTCAAGGTTGTGCGTGTTGTGGCTTCACAAATGCTTTGCTGCATACCTCGGTTGTAACGAGTGGTTATTTCAGTCAAAGTTGCTCTTCTATCAGCTTGAATCAGTCGGCCCATTCTCCTCTGACCTCTAGCATCAACAAGGCATTTTCGCCCACAGGACTGCCGCATACTGGATGTTTTTCCCTTTTCACACCATTCTTTGTAAACCCTAGAAATGGTTGTGCGTGAAAATCCCAGTAACTGAGCAGATTGTGAAATACTCAGACCGGCCCGTCTGGCACCAACAACCATGCCACGCTCAAAATTGCTTAAATCACCTTTCTTTCCCATTCTGACATTCAGTTTGGAGTTCAGGAGATTGTCTTGACCAGGACCACACCCCTAAATGCATTGAAGCAACTGCCATGTGATTGGTTGATTAGATAATTGCATTAATGAGAAATTGAACAGGTGTTCCTAATAATCCTTTAGGTGAGTGTATATTAGGGCTGTCAACGTTAACACGTTAACACATGCGATTAATTCAAAATCCTTAACCCATTAAAATAATTTAACGCATATTTAACGCAAAAAAATTACGGAAGCATGTGAAATTGCATCATAACGTAATTTACGTCACGCAGTTAGATGATCTTAAAGTCCATGCTGATTATATCAGAGATGGCAGAGAGAATTATTCATTCCAGTGTCTGTTTCGCTTTAAGACACAAACTCTCTGTGATATTCTGTCATTGTATCTGAAGAGACGGAACGGAACGTCGAAACATCCCATTGCTGTACTATGTTTCTCAGCTGGATAAATCAAATCAGCTTCTTGCTATGAAAGTTTTGATGGATGAGGATTGCAATCAAAGCTGTACATTAAGCACGCATGAGTCCGTTATATTGATGGGCAAACAAATCATATATGAGCGCTCTCGAGGCACTGATCGCACACTGTATTTATGCACAGACACATTTCAGTACATTCATGTTGTTTTAACACACATTCAGGATAATGTTTGGATTTGTCCTGTGTATGTTGCTTTGTACATCGTATATATATGCAGGTAAAGGTGGTTGGTTTAGTTTTTTTGGCTTTTTGGTGATGCCGTAAATTCTGTCTTCAATAGGTTTCAGGAGGCGAAGAAACAGGCAGCCGCATTCAAAAATATCTGTCAACCCCAGCCATCGTCGAGCTCCTCATTTCAGCAACAACAAAAGGAGAGTGTTGCGAAGCGAGACCCGCCGCAAAGCAGCACTCTCGGCCGAAGCCTCAGCCGCAGAAAACGGATCTGAGGACCGTTCTTCTTGCGAAATGGCTTTGAGAAAGAGGTCCTGACACCAGTCTCAGGCCTCTGAGGGTGGTCACCTCGAGGGGGGAGCGACCGAGTTTCGCTCCTCCACGGAGCGTAAAGCTTGCGGCTATGCAGTGCTTGTGTTCGCACATCGAAAGTTGATTTCGATTATTTCCTGCTGATCATTCCAAAGTCAACGTGAACAAAACATCCGAAGTTGGCCTTGAGAGGCTGATTCCCCTAGTAGATTTTCTCGAAGCATGGAAATGTCTTCCAAACGTGTCTCAGTGGGTCCTGCGCACTGTAGAAAAAAGGTAGACTTGTCTGGACTTCTGTAAACCCAGAGCAGGATCGGGTGTTGGAACAGGAAGTTCACTCTCTCTTGGTGAAGGAGGTCATAGAACGCATTCCTCCTCCCAAAAGGGAGTCTGGGTTCTACAGCGGGTACTTCATCGTTCCGAAGAAAGATGGGGGGTTGCATCCCATCATAGATCTGCGACATTTGAACCGTTCTTTGAGGAGATTCAGGTTCAAAATGTTAACTATCCCATCAGATCAGATCTGAGGCCTGGTTTGTCACGATACATCTAAAGGACGCATACCTCCACATTACCTTCCTTCCTTCACACAGGAAGTTCCTGAGGTTCGCTTCAGGGGCGACAATCAGCAACTCAATTGTCGAGGCAATTTCTTTGGCCAACCAGGTGCACGGCATGCCGTAAGAGCTCATTCGACTAGAAGCACGGCATCTTCTAAAGCTCAGCTTTCGGGGGTCTCCCTGCAAGAGATATGGGCTACCCCGCGTATGTTCATGAGATTTTATAGTCTGCATCTTCTTTCCACACCGGGGGCAAAGGTCCTCTCGTCCTAAGCTGTTTCTGGACAGTTTCACACTAGGACAGACATCACTTAGCATGGCACAGTAGGCATTACGTTCCCCAAAGTGTCGGCAAGACAATGCAGCGCGAGTTCTCTCGAAAGGGAACATCTCGGGTTACGAATGTAACCCTTGTTCCCTGAGAAGGGAACGAGACACTGCATCCCTCTGTCATGCCTTTGTATGTCTGAGAGCGACTTGCTTCGAACTATCAGAAGCTGATGTTACTGTGTGCCGGCATCTCTTTATAGCTTCTGTGTATGCCGTCACATGCCACTTCACTGAGGACATCACAACGCAACACCAATCAGGATTGGAATAGTTTCATTCATGCTTCAGCGTCTTGTTCCCTTCTCAGGGAACAAGGGTTACAGCCGTAACCTGAGACATTCTCTATACCATGGTTACTTCATGGTTTTCGATAAGCCAAACTGTCAAGATGTCATTCTATACTCGCTGCCTTCAAGATCTGCCTTGGGTCAACATTTTAAGAGATTCTCATTTTGATGAACCGATAACGATTCTTAAAGGGTTAGTTCACCCAAAAATGAATTATTCACCCATTTATAACTCACCCTCATGTCGTTCCACACCCACAAGACCTTCTTTCATCTTCGGAACACAAATTAAGACATTTTTGATGAAATCCGAGAGTTTTTTTTTTTAATCTCCCATAAAAAGCAACGAAATTAGCACATTCAAGGTCCAGAAAATTAGTAAAAACATCGTTAAAATAGTCAACGTGACTACAGTGGTTCAACCTTAATGTTATGAAGCGACGAGAATATTTTTTGTGCTCAAAAACAAAAAAATAACGACTATATTCAACAATTTTTCCTCTTCCCTGTCAGTCTGCTACACAGTTGATACAGTGAACACAGTGCAGAGCTTCCGTGTTTACGTCAGAACACCGACTCTGTATTGGATCAGCTCCTGCGTCAGCATCACACGCATGCGTCGTGCTGCTCAAGTGAACAGCATCGGCCAATACTTATCATGTAGTGTATGATGGTCACAGACTTTTTTTTAGCTTCAAAGTTTGATTCCATCCAGTCACATGTTTGATATTTTGAGCATACTGTTAAAAACACATTGTTTTCATTTGCAACAAGGCATGTTTCCAATACACTGACAATAATACAAGAGAAGCTCACACAGCAAATATAACTCTCAAAATGGATCATTACAAACTGTTCATGATGCAGCATATCAGATCACTTAGGTATGGCTTGTATTTTGTGGATGTTTGCTAACATTCGATTCTGAATGAGTTTAATAACGTGCTGGCTAAAGCTACACACTGTTGGAGAGACTCAATAAGAATGAAGATGAGTCTTACCAAAGGCTTACCAAAACAAAGTTACTGGGTTGTCCTTTTTTACGTTTTCTGGGTTGTAAGATGCACGGGGGACCGATTATAGCACTTAAACATGGAAAAAGTCAGATTTTAATGATATGTCCCCCTTAAGGTGTTCTGAGTAGATGAGTGAGTAGATGAGTAGATGTGTAGTGAGTAGATGTGTTTACCGATTCGGCTGATGACGTTAATGTCTGACAACCACTGTAGTACCATTTAGACACTTTTACTTTTCAAGACAAGTAAAAGCTTGTCACAAAATATCACTGCTGTATTTTATATTGTATAATAAAACATTTCAGGCATTTAACCAAAAACCCATTTAAAAAAAAACATTGACTTCAGGACAATGGAACGGAAAGTGCTAAAATGCGAACTTGTTACTGGGTTTTGGCCTACAAAAATACATCATCCCTACTTTAGTCTATGGTGATACTTGTCTTAGAAACTGTAGTTAATAAACTTTTGAATGACATTCAAAAAACATTGTGCAACTGTTTCTGTAGGTACAGGTTCCTTAATCTGGAAAAAAAACAGCAGCCCGTAGTCATTTATAGGAGCATCTCTGGTTGTCTTCTTCAAGTCTGACAGGGTAAATCTTGAGGTTACTGCATTAATTATAAAGAATTCCAGATGTTGCATGAGTCTAATAAATTAATAACACTCAAAAAAAAAAAGTTTTTTTTTTTTTTTTTTTTTTACAACGGGTCCAATATGGTCCGCATCTGCTTTTCATTTGAGTGAATGTTATTAAAGGCAAAGAATAAAAATACCTCAAGCAAAAAAGACTTGTGGCTCCCAATAACACCTTTAAATCGGCCTAAACATAAATGGACCATTTAGAACAAGTGTCACTGATACAAATGAGACATTTATTCCACTCCTTCAAAAGGTACACGAGGGGGAGCCTCACTAAGTTCTGCTTGTAAGGCACACAAAAGGAAAAATAACAAGTAGAGGGCAGAAAGAGGCCATACGACCTCATTGGCTTGTTGGTGTGTTAACGTTACTGAGTGTTCTGGGTTGTTGGGGAGCGAAGGCGTTCAGGGGTCGTTCAATGTCTTAACTTGGAATGGGAAGAGAGGCTGAAAAAACGAGCCAGACTGGCAAAGGTGAAGTGGGACAGGAATTCTCTGGGGTGTGATTGAAAGGGTGAGAAGTTAATTTGGCAGCTTTTCCTCCGCGCTTTGCTAATGTTTCCTCCAAGGACCCAACGGCACTATCGCCCACCCCCACCTTCAAGATCCCAAAGGCCCACCGGCTTTTCCTTTTCCGACCAGCTGCCTAGCACTCCCACTGCCTTCAAGTTTCCACCACCTCCCCCTGCGCACCTCCTCTCCGACTAAAGCACACTGACCTGAAACCAAACTTTCTCCCCGCAGGAAACTTCCTGCTCTGAAATACTCAAGTGTGTTTTTTTCTATGATGTTGTGAATGGAGGGTGACACGGTACTTGAATGAAATGAGAACCTTCACGGCCCGTCAGTCAGAGGCCTTGTGAGATGCAGGGAGTCGTCTGGAATGGGACGGAGGGTTGAGGAAGCCTTGCTCTTGTCTGTCATCAAAGTGAATGATTCAGAACACAGACGCAACATTTTCCAGAGCCGTAATGTGGGCACTGCATGCTAATGTTGATGACAGCCAAGGCTGCTATTTTTTTGTTGGGAAGACCTTTGACCTGTTGCATTATGACTATGGAGGTGCACTCTTTAAAAAAATATATATTCCCAAAGGGGGGTTTTTGCTATGATGCCATAAAGGAACCATTTTTGTTTCTCCAAATAACCTTTCAGAGAACAGTTCTTAGAAGATCCATTTCTTTTCTCAGAGTGAAGAACATTTTAATTATCTGAATAACCTTTCTTCCACTATTAAGAACCTTTTGTGCAATGGAGAGGTTCAATGGATGTTAGAAGTTCCTCGTGGAACTGTAGATGCAATTTAAGAAAAAGTGTGTGAACTGACACATGGCATGGTAACAACTCTCAAAACAATGATGCTCTTTTTAGGATCAGAGCAATATTTTAAGTACATTAAGGGGCCCCTGTATAATTAGGCTGGTGACCAGACCCTCAACAGACACATTTCATAAAACAAAAGAAGATATAATTTGAGAAATGTCAACAGTTTTCTCCCCCTAGTCAATGGTCACCTAAAATGTTTGGTTACCAACATTCTTCAAAATATCTTATTTTTTAAATGTCATGCAGGTTTGGGACAACATGAGGGTGAGTAAATGATTTTTCGGTGAAGTATTCAATTTTTTTATGCAATAGCCAACATGAAATAACCATAAACAATACTTTTACATAATTTATTAACTGTGGTTCATGCTAATTTCTGCATATACTAATAAAAAAAATTTCAATACATTTCAAGTTGCATAAGTGGTTAAGGCCCGGGTATACTTCATTTTCCGCGTTCCACTCCATGTCGCGCACAGCTGAGTGTGTAAGCCTTTCAAAGTATACTCTTTTGAGAAAGGAAATATGTGTTCGGCGAGTGCGCACTATCTAGTGAACTTTGTTTTCTATCGCTCAAGTCACTCGCATATGCGCGGTTGTACATGGTGTGCGGACGGCTGAAATATTCTTTGTGTTTTACACTTTTTTTGATGGTCTGTTTCATATACACATTCTGTTGACTATAAGTAAAGTTGCACTTACATGTCTACTAACTTTCATTAGAGTGTTAGTTGAGCCCTAGTAGACTTGTAGGGTTAGTAGAATAAGTTGACATGTAGTTGCAAAGTTACTTATAGTCAGTAGAATGTCTGGGGAGCATCAAAATAAAAAGTTAGCAGATATTAAGCAGACAGTCTACTGAGTTAGTTGACATGTAGGTGCAATGTTACTTATAGTTAACAGTATGTTCAAAGAGGACCATCAAAATAACTGCATAGTTACTGCATAAGTTAAAGGATTAGTTCACTTTTAAATAAACTTTTCCTGATAATTTACTCACCCCCATGTCATCCAAGATGTTCATGTCTTTCTTTCTTCAGTCGAAAAGAAATTAAAGTTTTTGATGAAAACATTCCAGGATTTTTCTCCATATAGTGGACTTCAATGGGCACCAAACAGTTGAAGGTCATAATTAGTTTCACTGCAGCTTCAAATTGTTCAAAACGATCCCAGATGAGAAATAAGGGTCTTATCTAGTGAAACCATCGCTCATTTTCTGATTTTTTTTTAAAATTATATAAGTTTTAACCAGAAATGCTCATCTTGAACTAGCTCTCTTCTTCTTCTTCTCTATTTGAATTCCAGCAGTGTAGACGCTGCTAAGCGTATTACTGCCCTCCACAGGCCAAAGTTTTAACTAATTTTTATATGCAATATGCTAGTTCAATAGTATATAACAATTAGTTCAAACTTTGGCCTGTGGAGGGCAGTAATACGCTTAGCAGTGTCTACACTGCGGGAATTCTAATAGAGAAGAAGAAGAAGAGAGCTAGTTCAAGATGAGCATTTCTGGTTTAAACTTATATAATTTTTAAAAAAATTCAGAAAATTAGCAATGGTTTCACTAGATAAGACCCTTATTTCTCATCTGGGATCATTTTGAACAATTTGAAGCTGCAGTGAAACTAATTTTGACCTTCAACTGTTTGGTGCCCATTGAAGTCTACTATAAGGAGAAAAATCCTGGAATGTTTTCATCAAAAAATTTAATTTCTTTTCGACTGAAGAAAGAAAGACATGAACATCTTGGATGACATGAGGGTGAGTAAATGATCAGGAAAAGTTTATTTAAAAGTGGACTTATCCTTTAACTATGGTTAATTAACACTTGAAAGTGACAAGTGAGGAGATGATTCTACCTGTTTGTCGTGATGATGTTTAATGTCCAACAACCTCTGTAGTCACTTATTAGCAAACACCATTTTCAAGACAATTAAAGCTTTAGAAAATCTCAAGCGGTATTGCTGATGTATTTCATTTCATTGAATATGGCTGTAACAGCAGTTCTTTAAAGGAGGTAACGGTACTGGTGCACTGTTGGCACTCTAAAGCACAGCATACTTCCCCTTCAAAGTACTGCCAATGAAAAATATTATTCTGATAAAACAATCATCAATGCAACAATTTGCTTACAAATATCTTCTTAAGTATTTCAGATTGGGAAATGCATGCAGTGTGTTTGCTCATTACCTGGCCAGCAGCAGATAAAGCCACACGCAGTTAACACGATACAGGCCGTGGTGTTATACAGGACTGGCTGGTGACAGTGTGCAGCCCCCTTCCTAGATCATTTATCTGCCGTGGAAACAGACAGAATGCAATTTCCTGAGAGAAGGAAGCCAGGGGTGGGAGCAATGCACATCAAAGACTCCCAAAAGATATCAGAAACTTGAGCACTGCCAGTGTTGTATACCAGCCATCATCTCTGCTTCTCATCACTAGCTGACCAGATGGTTGGGCACAGAAATATGAAACATTTCACTTAAATACAGAAGAGTATTGATTAGAGATTGGCCGACATGTGAGAAAGTTTGTGTAGACCAACTGGTTGATAACACCTGTAAAGAAAATTGACAACCATTTTGTCAAATTTTTCAACCATTATTTTCGACAACTCAAAATTTGAAACGGGTCAAACAATATAATATAAACATACCTGGTTCTTTTTAAAACTTTATTTTTGCATACCCATCTGTCAGATGCTCCATCCAGGGCCGTTGTTAAAGGGATAGTTCAATAAATTCTATGGAAGACGATGGCTACCATTAACTGGCTGGTTACCAACATTCTTTAAAATATATTCTTTTGTGTTCAACAAAACAAAGAAACTCATACAAGTTTGGAACAACAGAAGTGTGAGTAAATGATGACACAATTTTTGCTGGGATTTTTAAGGGGGAAAAGGTGGGAAGGATTCCAGGTAGTGATGCACCAAAATGAAATCAAAACACTGAAACAGAAATTAAAGTTTTCATTTAGCTGAAAACGAAAATAACGTTTATTTAAAGGTGCAGTATGTAAGTATTCTGTCCGCGAGAGGTCGCTAGAGGCCTATTCAAAACAAAGGCGTTGCTTGATGACGCCAAGTTTGAGCGCGGAATCTTGGGACATGTGGTCTTCACCTCAATGGCTGGTGGAATAGAATAGGGATTGGAGTTGGGAAGAAATCATGTTCATGGATGAGGTTATTTAGTATGAAGCAGAGCAGGAGCGAGTGTTGTGGAGCTGAACGAGGAGCTGGAGCGATTGATCAACACNAGTGTGAGTAAATGATGACACAATTTTTGGGGGGATTTTTAAGGGGGAAAAGGTGGGAAGGATTCCAGGTAGTGATGCACCAAAATGAAATCAAAACACTGAAACCGAAATGAAAGTTTTCATTTAGCTGAAAACGAAAATAAAGTTTATTTAAAGGTGCAGTATGTAAGTATTCTGTCCGCGAGAGGTCGCTAGAGGCCTATTCAAAACAAAGGTGTAGCTTGATGACGCCAAGTTTGAGCGCGGAATCTTGGGACATGTGGTCTTCACCTCAATGGCTGGTGCAAAAGAATAGGGATTGGACTCGGGAAGAAATCATGTTCATGGATGAGGTTATTTAGTATGAAGCAGAGCAGGAGCGAGTGTTGTGGAGCTGAACGAGGAGCTGGAGCGATTGATCAACACACGCCTCACGAGCAGCGGGACTTTTATTATGACACAGTCGCCGGCGCCGCTTCCGCTTTTCCGGTCATGAGTATGAGGTAACGCAGCTCTGTTTATCATA
Source organism: Anabarilius grahami (assembly GCA_003731715.1). NCBI lineage: Eukaryota > Metazoa > Chordata > Actinopteri > Cypriniformes > Xenocyprididae > Anabarilius > Anabarilius grahami. Next base: position 184,004 of record RJVU01044332.1, read on the forward strand.
TTAGATACATTTGAGTGTGTTGAAAATGATGTTATAACGTTACTCTGTGCGTTCGCTCGGCGGCTGCTGTGAGACACTGTTACACACTGCAGTAAGATAGATCGATTTTACAATACCATATTAAATGCTGGATGGCTTGTGTTGATAAATGGCATGCAATTAATTTTAAAACATATTGTATGATGGAGAAAATGCTGTATTACTGTTACTAAAAATAAAGCTGCATCTGATTATGCTATGTTAGCTACTTCACAAAATAGTGTTTTTCTCTGAGGCGTGGTAAAGCATGGTACTCGCAAAAAATCAAGAAAATTAGATTTAAACAATAAGACTAAACGTGTTGAGCTATATAACAACAATTCGTTTTCTGTCTATAAATATATCAAAACAGTTGTTCCCTTGTCTATTAAAACATGTAAATATTAAAGCGTCTTTGGTGTTTCTATGGTTTATATAGTTGCAAACATTTGGGATATTGTAAGTGCTCAAGTGAACAAAATATATAACACTGGCATAGTGGTTTTTGGATATTTTACTGCAAAAATATTACATATTGCACCTTTATTAATGAATTAATCACATTTATTTAATAATTAACAAAAAAGCTGTATAAATAAATTGCACACAAGGCAGTTACTACTACAATTCTTTGTTGAAATATAAACATTTAAACGGTGGTTGTAATTAAATGAGTTTTTATGTCAGATTCATTCAAATGTAAATTAAACAATGAAGACAACCAGTTTGGTAAATTTATAAAGAATTTGTAAAATAGTGCATATATTTAGGAAAATGCTCCTCTCTAGAATTATTATTAAATCTATCTGACTAACAAGTTATGGACATTGAATGGCTTTCCTGTGGTAAATGTTATGCAACATACTGTTTATTTTAACTAGTAGTAAAGAGGAAGGGATGATCGGTTCACACGTCGCTTGAAATGAGGCACTGCTGTGATCTGTCACCACACATTAAAGAGCTTCAAAAACACATTTATTGTTTGAATATTGTTGAGGGAATTTAAGAAGTAACAAAGCTTATTACGATTATATACAAATAATGTTTACTGAAGTTTTGTTCATGCATCAACATGACAAACAGCATAGACTGATGTCGGTTCATCAAAATGAAGATTGATTCAAAACGAGAAATCGAAACAGCTGACATGTTTACCTGTTGTAGTTTATCCACATTTTTTAACCTGGGTTAATGAAATCATGTGCTGAATTTTTTGAATATCAGTTCAGTAAAATCCTCTTTCTGATTAATAGCAATTAATCATTGTGCCTTCACAACCATTGTGAATTCTTAAATTCTGAATTCGACCCAATCAGTCAGTGCTCTAGTGGTTGATGTGCTAAAGCTGAAGATGATTGACCTTCTAGTTGAAACAAAGGTGTCAGTCTTGCGTATTCCTGAAATTCCACTCTGGACTTTTTCATTTTCCTGTTTGCTTTTGGAGATGTCTAGAATAACTTGTGTGCAGATTAATGTTTCAGCGAAGACCTCCACGCTCCACCTCAGCTTTATGTCTGTCACTAATGGCTTTTAGAGTTGAGGTTAACTTTTAAGCTAAGAGGGCATGTTTAGAGGATGGAAGCCCTTATCACATCTATCAGAAATATCTTGTCGGCAGCCATTCATTGCTCTTGGGATAAATAAACCAAAATAACTCTACACTGACTGAATGTCAGGCAGATAACAGTTGGCTGCTGGAAACACTCTCCCATTTTTTTTTTTTTCTCTGTGGTAACTCACTCTCCATCTCGCTCCTTTTTTCTCTTTTTGGTTTTATTTGGAGGAAACAGAAAGCCCCAGTGTGAGAAGCCACTTGTTATCTGAGAGTCTTGGGAATCAAGCCCTCTGCGGAGTCTTCACTCACCACACTAATGAAAGCTGGACAATTTGTGTGCGTTCGTTCCCAACATACTTAAACCCCCATCTCTAGTTCTCTTCCCTAACCACCCCCAACCCTCAAGCACTTCAAGTTTCCCAACCTTCCTTAATTAACCACAACAACACTTAAATAAAGTGTGATTCCTTATAGTCTTTATGATGCTAATTCCTTTGTCACATCATCTACTTATATGCATCAGCCGCTGGTAGGATCTGACAGTGTAGGTTTGATTTTACAAAAACTGAAGCACTTGTTGATGACCAATTAAAACTTATTGTCAAAAATGTGCATTAACATTTCTCACTCCATTATAAAAACATAGCAAGCCAAACAATGATCAGGTTTCTCAGTTAATGCGGTCACATTAGTGATATTTCCCATCAAAAAGGCCAATTGTCAATGGTGCAGCTACAGAAGTCACTTTAAACTAGGGCTGGGCGATATGGCAAAAATGTAATCTCGATAATTTTTTCCCATATTGATCGATAACGATATATATTTCGATATATAAACTGTTAATGCTGCCAGTTTTAAAAGAGTATCCCAACTATGACTCAAGCCACAAAAATGTGAGGGTTCATTAATTACATTTTAAACTATAGTTTATTAACAAAAACACATATACACATTTGGCCTTAAAAAATTAAGACAACTTACTAACTTAGCGTGTGACTTTTAATTATAAACAAGCCCGAAATACACCGGGTCTCTTATTTTCAAATGTCTACACAATTGCGGGCTGATCCTTCAGATTCTTACAACCATCTAAAACATATTATATAAAGGCCATAAAGTAGACATTGTAATAATTCATCAACTCGTGTTCATTAGCAATTGCTTGGCATAAATCTGCACTTTTCATTGTTTGAGAATCACTTTGAAGCAGCCTGAAGCGTTGTTGTGCGAGCATGTAGAACGCACAACAGCGCCGCCTTGTGACACTGCAACATGCAGCGCTTTTTGTGAAATACTGCAGCGCACGTGGGAATGTCAGCGCGAGTAAACAGTTCTGACGCACACATAACGAGCAGGTATGAAACACATAGGGCGAGGGGAGATTTTCCACTAGTTAATCGATCGCGGATGGTTTCATTATCTTGGGCGGATACAAAAGTATGAGAGGATGAAAATAATAATGTGTCTCCAAATATACTTGGGCGTCCGTTAATATACCTGGGTGGCCCGCCCAAGTAAAGTCTATGTGTGGGAAGCACTGTGATGGAATAGGTTGGTTGTCGCCTTTGGCTTGCTTAGTTGGGGACACTTGACATTTGACTTGACATTTGATATTCAACAGTATTCTTGACATTTAATCAACAGTGCTTCTGATCTGCCTGCATTGACACTATTCTTTAAGAGCTGCTGTGCAGCCAAAATTATGTACCAGTTATCAATGAAAAGCTGCTTTGACACAATCTGCATTGTAAAAAGCGCTATATAAATAAAGGTGACTTGACATGACTTGACTTGACTTGACTTGTGTTGCCAGTCTTGTTTTTCACCGACCGATAACATATTTTACAAATCGTTTTACAAATAACAAACCGCTTCCATATAACTGAATTTGTGCTACCTTTTTTGTAGACAATTTCATCATTTTTGGATTAGGTTAGTTTCACCTTCATCGCTGCTTCCATTCATTTTTGTCGTCCTTGTGTCCAGTTTGCTTTGCAAAACTCTGTAGGAAATTTACTTTGTTCTTAGACGTGAACAAAGCTGCACGCTGATTGACTGTTGTCGCATATTTCTGCTGTATGATTGGCTCTTATATTAATCCATATCGAGTAAAAATGCCTAGAGCTTATCATCGTTATCGACAAATATTTTATCACGATTCGATATGATATTGTTTATCGGCACAGCCCTACTTTAAACCAAACTTGAAAATCTTTGTGGGAAACGCTTTCACGAACGTGCAGATTCATATTGAAACGACTGGATTTCGGCCGTCAAATTTCACCGAGCAACAAAAAATGTGACCACACCCTGAGGTAAAAACAAATCTGTGCCCATCATACACTACACAGCTTTATTTAAAATTGGTCAACTCTGGCTGCCCAAAATCTGTGAATTGGCTCTGACTAGCATTGACTTGTCCAGACTGCAAACCAGGGGGGAAAATCTGTACAAAAGTTGTGTACTGCATTCCAGCCTCTACTGTTAATACATAACTATTCTCTAAACTGGGTAAATCTTCTCTCCATTAATCTACCATCAACTCTCTCGCTTTCTTTGTGGGGAAACTGACAGGTAAAGATTTAGATGTCACTCCCCTTCACTTGAAACTCTGGAACCATGTGGGAGAGGAAGGCACATTGACAGTGGATGTTTTTTGAGGAACCGGTGACAATCTAGTGTCCCACAGAGGGAACGGGCTTTCCTGTTCTGAATATGGTAGTGACTTACATAGGTGTCCAGACATGAGCTCAATGAAGTGTCTAAAAGACAAAAGCCGTAGGTCATCGTGAAGGTCTTTGATCCCCCTGTGCGCTCCTCATGCATCAAAGACAGTTTCCTAGGTCTTTTTGTTTGTTTTACTATTTCTTCTCCTCGGTTAACTTTCTATTCTGTTCAGTCTGCCCCCACTGCTGGAGTCACTTACAAAGCATTGAGTGCTGTATAGTTCGGAAGCCACCAGGGGAAGCAGGTTCAAAGAGATAGCAGAGTGCTTCTGTATGGCTCAGTCCCCAGTGAATGGATAAATACATGCATTCAGCTTCCAGGTGCATGGGTCGTTGTTTGAACAAAACTTCAATAGACGCTACAGGAGATTCAAGGCACAGGAGAAGCCTATGTGAAGGTGGAGATACTATAATGCATGAAATCCACACTGTCTCCTGGCATCTTGTGGAAAGCCTTAGTTCAAAAGTAGACTGCAAAAAATATGTGCGCAGATGTTACAGTCATTTGTTTTTCCAGTGAGGTGCTTAACTAATCTTGGTTGGTCACCCCAGTAGCTCAAAATTAAAAGGATAGTTCACCAAAGAATGAAAATGTGATGTTTATCTGCTTACCCCCAGGGCATCCAAGATGTAGGTGACTTTTTTTCTTCAGTAGAACACAAATGATGATTTTTAACTCCAACCGTTGCAGTCTGTCACTCGTATAATGCGTGTCAATGGGAACTTCATCTATAAGAGTAAAAAAAAACACGCACAGACAAATCCAAATTAAACCCTGCGGCTCGAGACGACACATTGATGTCCTAAGACACGAAACGATCGGTTTGTGCGAAAAACCGAACAGTATTTATGTCATGTTTTACCTCTAATACACCACTATGTCCAACTGCCTAGAACATCCGGTGTGTGTGGTCTGAACGCGCTCTGACAATGGAAGTGATGTCTCGCGCTTTGCTTCAATGAGTGTGAGACATCACTTCTGGCGCCAGAGTGCGTTCAGATCTCACTAAGCGATTGCTGAATGCAGTTGGACATAGTGGTGTATTAGAGGTAAAAAATGATATAAATACTGTTCGGTTTTTCGCACAAACCGATCGTTTCGTGTCTTAGGACATCAGTGTGTCGTCCCGAGCCGCAGGGTTTAATTTAGATTTGTCTGTGCGTGTTTTTTTTTACTCTTATTGATGAAGTTCCCATTGACATGCATTATACGAGTGACAGACTGCAACGGTTGGAGTTAAAAATCATCATTTGTGTTCTCCTGAAGAAACAAAGTCACCTACATAGGCTTTCCTGTAGCTCAGTGGTTAGAGCATGGCACTAGCAATGCCAAAGGTAATGGGTTCGATCCCAGGGATTGCACATACTCAGATACAAATGTATAGTATAATGCAATGTAAGTCGCTTTGGATAAAAGCGTCTGCCAAATGCATAAATGTAAATGTACATATTGTTTCCCCTTTGGGTAAGCAGATAAACATCAAATTTTCATTTTTGGGTGAACTATCCCTTTAATAGTTATACAATGGTCAGTCCATTTCAGGTGGACCAAAAATGGTATGCTTGACCATTTTTAATTTTCCCATTTTGTTGAGTGATTATCTCTTGGTATTGCAAAATCACCATTTTAAAAATTTTTATTTTACTTGGTTTAACCATGGCGGATGTATCGTGTGTCATGGCGAACAACACATTTTGGTTACGGACTAAAAATTAAGGTTCTTTGTTGGCATTAATGGTTCAATGGAGAACCTTTAACATCCATAAACAACATCTCATTCTCTGTTTAGACACCAGTAATGGTCTTAAGAATTCCACCATGAAATAATACATTTCTGAAATCTTCTCGTTGCTATGATTTGTTTGCTCACTGCAATGCATTTTGGTATTGGCCTCTCTACAAAGGATAAATGCAGTGATGTTTTTTTTGTTTGTTTGTTTTTTGCAAAAGCTATTGCATTGGGTGCATGCCAACATGATTAATAATAAAGGTTCCAAAAGGGAGGGTTCATAGCGAAGCGTTCTCCAAAGAACCTTTCAGTGAACAGTTTTTTAAAATAACTTTTTGTGTGTGAAGAATATATTAATAATCTGATTAACCTTTTTGTATTATAAAGAACATTTTGTGCAATGGATGTTAAAAGTTCTTCATTAAACCAACTGATGCTAATAAAGTACCTTTATTTTTAAACGTGAATGATGCCTTAAAACACTATCTAGTTAGGAAGCTCAGTAGGTTTTGGAACAGATCCATTGTCGTATGAGTGTGGGCACCCTGTATCCCTCCTTAAACCCCACACAATGATTATCAGAGGACTCTGTGAGTCTGAATTCATCTTCTATTTGGACGCAGAGAGTGTTAAGTAGAGATTCTGTGTGCAAGCAAGTGTATACTTTGGGAAAGAGGGGGCTTTTAAAATGTGAGGCTTGGACAAGCAGCCTCTGCAACACTAATGGATTAACAGCTTGACCTGGCATGCTAATGGATATTGTCTGTGATGTAATGAGCTTTTAATTAGGTCACCTCTGAGCTTGACCCTCGTGTAATGAGGGGGGACGAGAAGCTGAGCGTAAGAGAGTGGAAGACAGATGACAGCCCCCTGACCTGCATGTGTGAAACGTCCCGGGCTGTAAACAGCAATGGACATTCCTTACATTCTCCTCCCAGCATCCCTGTGGCCTTCCACCCTCAACCCTTCTTTGGCCAACTGAGGTTCTGCAATAAAGCTTATCCTTGCAACAGTTTGAGTCACATTTCCTTGACTGCAAAGCAAGACAGACCTGATTTTACAGCAGGTATTCTATAAGCTGTGCTTCTTTTAACTTAAACAGGTCATGAAATGCGTTTTCAGATCTTAATATTATGCTACTGAAGGTTATCTTATGAAGTTTTTTTGCACAAAAAGTTCAAATATTTATAAAAAATTATATTTTGCATTATTTTGCATTCTCTAGGGCAAATAAATTACATTTACAGGAGGTCTGGTCTATATTTACTTCCCAGCAGAGGTCCGGACAATATTTATTTGGAATAATTATCTGGGCAGCAGTAGTACTTTGTAAAAAAAAAAAATAATAATAATAATTTAAAAAAACATCAAAAACAGTCAAAATAGTCATCAAACATGAGGATATTGGGTCCTGAGAGCCAAAGCAGTGGCCTCTGAGAAGTAAAATATATATATAAATATTTCATCGGTTGAGCCCAATTAGATATGAATATTAAAAGGTAATTAGGCTATTAAGTATGGCAGAAGACCATGTGACTGATAAAAGATACTGTAGGGGGTTCAGGGTTTTCCTCTTGAAGTCTGGACCATTTTTATATTTTGCTAATATCTACTAAAAACAAACAACGTACATAATATTCAAAATTCTCTCATTATGAGCAGAAAACAAAGTTAACTAGTAATTTCAAAGTTTTACTTTTCTTTCCTTGCCATCTACGAATAATTTTCCCAATTATAACATTTTTTATCATGAAATTATCTTTACATGCTGATTAGGTCTAATGCTAAATGTAGATAAAAAAAAATAAATAAATAAAAAAAACAGTCTCATCACAAACCTAATTTGAATGGACAGATAAAAATAACTACAGAATATTTGCTGCATTCTTGTTTTCGGAAGCGATTTAGATAAAGTATCTATTTTGCTATTCACTGTGTTTTTGCCACTGATTGTTAAAATAACTGCGTCATCTGCAGTTCATTTATTTATTGCTGATTTAGCGGGAAGAGAAGCAACACACACGTATTGGCTTTCCTGTAGCTCAGTGGTTAGAGCATGGCACTAGCAATGCCAAGGTCATGGGTTCGATCCCAGGGATTGCACATACTCAGATACAAATGTATAGTATAATGCAATGTAAGTCGCTTTGGATAAAAGCGTCTGCCAAATGCATAAATGTAAATGTAAATGTATTGGAAAGGGCATGAATGAAGCGCGTTTGGCTCTAGATAAAAATATTAGAGGATATAGCGCTGAATGATCATTGCCATAAACAACCCTGAGCGCATATATACTTATACATATATAATATACTTGCACTAGCATATTGTACATGACAATTTAGTTCAAACTTTGGCCTGTGGAGGGCAGTAATACACTTAGCAGTGTCTACACTGCCGTAATTCAAATAGAGAAGAAGAAGAGAGCTAGTTCAAGATGAGCATTTATGGTTAAAATGTATAAAATTAAATTTTTTTTTTTTAGAAAATGAGCGATGGTTTCTCTAGATAAGACCTTTATTTCTCATCTGGGATCATGTAGAGCTCTTTGAAGCTGCAATGAAACTGTAATTTTGACCTTCAACCCGTTGAACCCCAGTGAAGTCCACTATATGGAGAAAAATCCTGGAATGTTTTC
>RJVU01044332.1:193815-255311 GCA_003731715.1 Anabarilius grahami
TGGTAATGTGCTCCACCTTCACCTCTTTTGGTTATGATGTCTCTTTAGCTGAAGTGACCAGCTTAGACAAGGATTTCCATGATGGTCCAGGCTAGTTAATGTTGATTTACTGCTGGTCTTGGCACAACTTCACATGCCAACACCATTTCTCTGATGATGCTGATAGACTAAGGAAGTCTTGCTTGTTAAGCTAGTTAACAAGCCTAACCCTAAACACAACAGCAACTGACTTGGGTCAGTAAGCAATCACCCAAAACACCCAGAGGACCCGAAACACTCAGGGCAAAATTCTTCACATTAAGGGTAAAAAGAAGTTTGAAATACTGTTTTCAGCAGTTTACCATTAGCGAACATTCAAACGCCGCCCACGCTGATGAGAGCAGCATTTAGATAAATATTTAAATATGTGCTTTGTGCTTTCCTCTCAATAAAAGATGGTTTATTTTTATAGCACTTTATACAATATATTGCTTTAAAATAAGCAGCTTCGCAGTATTAAACATGAAAATTAACAGAAGAAATGGTAAATTATGTTTTGTTTTGTTTTGTTTTTTTGCGCAAAGCACTCACGTCACTTTATAAAATTGAGGTTAAACCACTGGAGTCACATGGAGTACTTGAATGATGTTATTCCTAACTTTCTGGACCTTGAAAGTGGTAGTTGTGTTGGATCTCTATGGAGGGACAGAAAGCTCGTAGACTTCATCAAAAATATCTTAATTTGTCTTCTGAAGATGAACGAAGGTCTTACGGGTGTGGAACGACATGAGGGTGAGTAATTAATGACAGAAATTTTAATTTTGGGTGAACTAACCCTTTACTACTTCATAATGAAATCGGAAACACTTTACAATAAGGTTCATTAGTTAACATTAATTAATTACATTAGTTAACATGAACTAATAATGAACTGCACTTATACAGCATTTATTAGTCTTTGTTAGTTTCAAAGACCGCTGGATTTTTATTAACATTATCAAAGATGAACAAATACTGTGACAAATGTATTGCTCATTGTTAGTTCGTGTAAGTTAATACATTAACTAATGTTAACAAATGAGACCTTATTTGTAAAGTGTTACCATGAATTCAAACAACACACTAGGTCATACTACATAGCAGAGGCTTAAGGCAATAAATCAGAGTAATACAACCAGACACCTGCAACATCTGCAAGGTCAGCTCAATGATTTTATGTCCATTTTGAGGCTAAAACTGAAGTTTTCATCCAAGCTCTGGAGCTGGGGAGATGTGTTTCAGTTCCCTCAAGGTCATGCTCAAAGTCTATAGGACAGGTAATCATGCAGTCGAGACAAAACACAAGTCCCAGAACCAAACATTGTACGCTTGCCTGGATGTTTCAAAAGAAAGCTCAATTTGCAAAGTGGGTCCACTTGACCACAAGTCAATATTCTGACCACCAGTGTTTCAAAGTGTCTGCCAAATGCATACATTTAATTAACTGTCAATTCATTGTATTCCCTGAACCACATTTCATTTCTGACTTTTCTATCTCAGACCCAGTGACATTTGCTCAAAATTTGGCTTTCCTTAGGGTAGTACCTCTAATATCAATTTGACTGATTTGCGTCTCTTGTCAACAAACGGCGGTGAATGAACAAATCTTTTGAATTAATGATTCAATGACCCACTCATTAAAAAGGTCAAATGCTAACCAACCGTTTGAATGAATCGGTTGACGCTCAATGACTCATTCATTAACATTAACTTGCTGCCACCTACTGGCGGTTTTAATTTCACATTTAAAGTATCTTTTTATTCTTTGAATAATTTCAAAATATCAGATATGAAGAAAATCAAAAACTTTAAGAGTCAGCTACCAACACAATAAACACACTCAGCAAAATATCGTCTAATTATCGTTATCGAGAAAATCTCAGAAAATATCGAGATATCATTTTTTGTCAATATCGCACACCCCTATACGCAAGTCATTATATTTTTGCAAAGGTCCATTTCGAGGCTCTGTAATACAGTGCTAAGAATATTATGAGAAGAAACCCAAAATGCTTCTAACCTGCATCTTTGCATAATGAAAAAGTGCATCTTGAATTCATTCAGTCATGTTTGACAATCACTAAAGAATCACTAAACAGCTGACATTTTTTGAATGATACATTTATTTTCCTTAAATTCTTAATTTTCTATTATAGAAAACTTAATAGGGGCAATAGTCTGGAAATGCAAATAATTTTCCATACTCTGCTTTTTTTTCCCCATACATTTCCAGACCTGGAAATGACTCAAATCAAATTCCATACTTTCCCAAACTGCGTAGGAACCCTGTTAAAACCATGTCTGATTATCGCGATTTTGAAAACTCGTGGTAAATCCTATCCAGCCAGCATCAGTCTGACGCAGGCGCAGCATGCAATGTTGTTTTTTGTACGAGAAGACACGGTGGAAGGCAGTGACAGCACTCGGGAGATTTCTCAGCCCGGTAAGAGGACTAAATCTGAGGTGTGGTCATATTTTGGTTTTTACAAAAGTCCTGAGGGAAACTTAAGATGGTCACCCTGTCTGTAGAACAAGCAAAAACAAAGTTTTGCAACAGAGGGAAACACTTCAAATCAGTGCAAAGAAAATACTTTTTGTTGCCATTTACACTTAGTGTAAATATCATCTATCGCTATTTGCACTAATTCCAAATAGTCACCTCCAATAAAGTTTTTTTTTTATAATGATAAATTACCCTCACCCTGACAGGATGGGCCAAGTTACTGATCACGCAAGAGGTGTCATTTACGTGTAAATGTGGCTGGTCATGCTGAGGCATTCTTGTGCGTGACGTCACCAAGTTGCACAGCCCTAGCTGTTTTTGCAGTTTTAGTTTCGGTAAGCACTTTTTAGATTGGCAGGAAGAGCAAGAGAAATTAGGCTTCTTCCGATTTTACCCATTCAAAGGCAAAATGAAAAAATAAAACATATAAAAGCGTCTTGTCACTACTCGCTGCCCTCTTGGCCACTTCTGTTTTTTGACATCCAAGATATAATTATACACATCATAGGATGATTATACATCTCCGCAGGAATCTGGACAGCTGCCTCTACTTTAGCATAGTCAGACCTATTATCAAAGAGCTTTCTCTTATGAAACAACACAAAAATGTTCTTTTTGTTAGAGATGGGCAGATTGACTGTGAAGTATCAATACTTTCATTGTATACTGATGTTGTGCTGTATCTAGAAGCTGGATCCTTGCATAAATATATCAATCTTGTGTTTTTCTTGTGATTTTATTACTCACTTAGAAGGAAAATTAATGTGTATCATAAACTCAAAAAAAGAAGTGGAAAAAAGTACTCATCTGATCAAGCACAATGCTGAAGACTCATGCAGCTTTTACTAGCAGTCAGCATTTGTAGTAGGCAACTCCTGGGAAGAAAAAAAAAGAAGAGATAAATAATGAGAGAAGGAATGCGAGCTTCCACATTTGAATAAAGAAATTTGAAGAGATAGACATTTAAACATTTACTCATAATAATAATAATACTCCACCTAACGTCTCTGATAGCCGATAAAAAGATTTTGCAACCGTCAACTCAAGCTAACTATTAAAAATGGGGTTTATTCACTGAACATATAGTTTAAAACAACATATATTTAACATATATAGACATCATAACTCATAACCCACTCATAGCCATTATCATTTTGCTTCAGCACTCAACTTTCTTTATAGAAGAGAGTTGAACAATGTTGTGTAAGAAAAATATGCATGTATCTGGTGTATTTTAACAAGTACCAGAAAAGGAGAGAAATAATGAAAGAATGAAAAAGGCGGGTGCATGTTTCCACAATGGAAGTTCAACATGAATGAAGCGCATATCGAACGCGAGCACGCAAATACGTAGGCATGACTAATCACACACCATTACTTTAATAAACTCAGAACTGTAACAATAAACTGCTTAAAGGGTTAGTTCACCCAAAAATGAAAATTCTGTAATTTATTACTCACCCTCATGTCGTTCCACACCCATAAGACCTTTGTTCATCTTCAGAACACAAATTAAGATATTTATATGCATAGGGAGCAATGGCATTTCCTCTCTCAAGATCCATTAATGTACTAAAAACATATTTAAATCAGTTCATGTGAGTACAGTGGTTCAATATTAATATTATAAAGCGATGAGAATATTTTTGGTGCGCCAAAAAAACAAAATAACGACTTATATAGTGATGACCGATTTCAAAACACTGCTTCAGGAAGCTTCGGAGCGTTATGAATCAGTGTGTCGAATCAGCTGTTCGGAGCGCCAAAGTCACGTGATTTCAGCAGTTTGGCGGTTTGACACGCGATCCGAATCATGATTCGACACACTGATTCATTACGCTCCGATGCTTCCTGAAGCAGTGTTTTGAAATCGGCCATCACTAAATAAGTCGTTATTTTGTTTTTTTGGCGCACCAAAAATATTCTGGTCGCTTTATAATATTAATATTGAACCACTGTACTCACATGAACTGATTTAAATATGTTTTTAGTACATTAATGGATCTTGAGAGAGGAAATGTCATTGCTCAGGCCTCACTGAGCCATCGGATTTCAACTAAAATATCTCAATTTGTGTTCTGAAGATGAACGAAGGTCTTATGGGTGTGGAACGACATGAGGGTGAGTAATAAATGACAGAATTTTAATTTTGGGGTGAACTAACCCTTTAATAAATTCATGAAATAACAGGAAATGAATGATGAAACTTTTCATTTTGTAACTAAATAAATGTTTGTTTTTTCAGATAATAAACTAGAAATATAAAATAGGAAGGATAGAAAATATTTGGTTAGCTTGTAAAAGGGACAAGAATAACTTTTTTCAGTATATCACACATTCAATCACTCATTATCACTCACAACTACACTTTAGAAGATGTGACTTAGCATAGAACAAATGTTTTATATTCAAAATGTGTTTTCAATAACAGCTGAACACAGAAGGAACAAGCAAGCATTTATCCTCTGTACCTATTGTTTGTAACTTGCAAAATAATTCAATATCTACTGAAATGTATCATTAATCTTATTAAAAACAGACAAATATGGAGTCTATATGAACTATTATTTTCAGCTTAGGTTCTGCATGTCTTTAAGCATGTTGCAAGATTTATAGCACATAAGTTCTCCATGTTGGACATGATCAAGCTCAACGAGAAGACACTTTATATGGCCAGTATCTGTTTTTGATCATGCAGGACAGAACCAAACAATCAAGAGATCGTCTTGACATCATGTGTACAAAGCAAAATGATTTGCAATTTTTTTAAATAGTCCCACTTTATATTGAAGGGATAATTCACTGCTGGCAAAATGGGCATTCTGTTAAACTGCCTATGTGGTTGAAAGGCACAAATTATTTTGAAATTGGTGCTATATGACTCCTTTTGCCAGATAACACCCATAATGCGCAATAGTCACATCACGTATAGACTACTGCTCTTCTCACTGGTGTTCCCTCTAAATTGCTACATAAGCTTCAGTTGGTTCAGAATTCTGCAGCTTGTGTTCTTTCTAGAACATCTTCTACTGAGCACATTTCTCCAGTTCTTCAGCAATTGCACTGGCTTTCAGTAAAGTATCGAGTTGAATTCAAGATCTTACTTACAATGCACTTCATAATCTTGCACCCCAATACCTTACTCAACTTCTTCACGTTTACACTCCTTCACGTGCTCTCAGATCTTCATCTTCAATTTCTCTTGTGGTAGTATTTACCGCACTTTATCTGTATATGTGGAGTGTTCGTTGTGTGTTTTGTTTTGTCTTGTGTAGTGATCTGTATTTTTTTATTTTTTTTAATCTTTGCTTGCTTGTGAGGTGACCTTGGGTGTTATGAAAGGCGCAATTAAATAAAATGCATTATTATTATAATGCACTGGGCATGTTGCCGTCCGAAGCCACTCCCAGTCTGCTATGGATACGCTTGACCAGAGTCAAATACCACCTTGCTTTAGTAGGAAATACTTCTTAGCAAACTTTTAGAGCTCGTCCACACGGAGATGCATTTAGCTGTAAACGCAAAAAATTTGTATCGTATTGGCGTTTCATCTATACGGATCCGGCATTTTGGGAGCCTAAAACCACTATTTTTTGAAACCGGGTCCCAGAGTGGATTAATCTGAAAAGGACACCCTTGCGTTTTCATGTGTACAGCCAATAGCCAATCCGTATATTTTGTGAAACGATGATGTCATCACCCCACGTCTTAACCCTAGTAAGACAACGCTACAGCAACAACAACAACAATAGCGGACTACATGCTTGTGTTCGTGCCGCAGAAGCTACCGAGTCTATTAGTTTTACTAAAGCAAAGCTTTATTTCTAAGCTTTACTAAAATTTGTATACAGCGCGCAAGGTTTATGTGCATGCTCCAAAATCTTATTCCCCGTTTTTAGTGTATCTCTGTGGCAGAATAACAGCAACATACTGATCTGGCATGTATACTACATCGTTTTGAATCGGTTTCAGTGGTTTCGTGTGTACGCAGATATTTCTTGAGACGAGGAAAAAAAAGATTGGATAGGGAAAACTCTTATTGTATTGTTCCATGGGTGTAAGAATTCAAAGAGTAAACATTTAGCAAGAGTGAGTTACTTTTGGTTTCAGTGAAGGATCCAGCGTGTTGTAGGCAGCAGCTAAAGGCTGCAAAGAATCGTAAATATAAATATAAAGTGTAATATACCTAATATAAAGTGTTATAAACATATGTTACAACTATTCTGTAAGCTGGAGTAATACACAAGAGCAGAACGGAAATGCATTAAGTAAAGTAAGGTAAGATAAGATAATAAAGAATTGTATTAAAGTTATCATGAAGTCAAAATTAAAGTTTTGTTGCTTTTACCATACATATGTTAGCCTTAAGTTTATCTTATTTTGTTCTGGTCTGGTTTTCTGCTCAACTGTATGCTTGGACAACACATTGCTGTTTGCAAAGCAACTATCTTTTTAGCCCAAAGCACTTTCATTTTCCAGCAGATCTAGATAAATGCATATATCCCCAGGCACCTTCTGGTTGTCCGTATAATGGCTGGTATCTTTTGTGTTTGGTTCCTGGGAGACTGATAAAAAGCCCGGCCATAGTGTTGTTATCCATCTTGCTGAAAAGCAGCCATTGACACCATGCACTTTAGAGGAAGTATAACACAGCGAGAAGACTTTAAATACCTCCACTTACTTTCTACCTTTTTCTCTATCTATAGCACCTTCCATCCAACACACTTCTTTCAGGGATTATAATGTACCATCAACATACCCTAAGTTATATGCTAAGACAGACAAAAGTATCTCTTGCAAAGATGTAGACATGTGGATGAATGTCACAAAAGTGCCTGAGTCACAAAATAAGAAATTAATTTCTTGTTTTAATTATACTTTGCCTTATGAGAAGTTCTTACTGTTTCTGTAAACAAAAATATACAAAATTTTGTAATTCACATTATTCTTTATTTTTTCCCCCTTTTCCATTATATTAATGAATTATTTTTTATTAGGCTATTTGTCACAAGATATAAACAATTGTATTTCTTTCTGTTTATTTTGAGGTGAATTATGACACAGACATATTCTCAGCTGGTTTCTACTATAATCCTATAGTCCTAAATCTTGTGCGCTATAAAGTTGTATTGTTTATAAAGCAGCAATGTTTTTTCCCCATACAAAGGGTTTGGACAAAAGGCATCATCCCATTTTCCTGGAAAAGAGCAGAGGGCTGTTTTGTACCGAAAGAAGCAGACTCCTCTCAGATTAGACAGTTCCAATCTGTTTCTCTCCTGAGCGTCGAAGACAAGATCTTCTCTGCCCTGGCCAAAAGGATGACTACCTACATGACGAAGAACAAGTATATTGATACATCAATCCAGAAAGGCGGCATCTCAGGCTTCTCTGGGTGTTTGGAATACACGGGTGCCCTCAACAGCTGATCTGGGAGGCCAAGGAGAGCAAAGGCAATTTAACAGTTGTCTGGCTTGACTTGGCCAATGCATCAATCCCTCACGACCTCATCAATGCAGCTATGGAACAATACCATATCCCCCACCACATTAGGGGAATTATCACCAGCTACTTTGGAGGATTCAAGTTAAGGTTCAAGACCACCCATTTTCCAACCCAGTTGCGGGACCTGGAAAAGGGAATTGTAACCGGCTGCACTATCTCCCCCATCTTGTTTATCATGGGAATTAATCTGCTCATAACAGCGGCAGGGAAGGAATCCAGAGGGCTGTTAATGGAGTCCGGCACACATCAGTCTCCAATAAGAGGCTTTATGGATGACCTAACCATAACAACTTCAGCCCATGTACAGGCAAGGTGGATCCTGAAGGCACTTGACGATGTGGCAAAATGGGCAAGAATGAAGTTCAAACCAAGGAAGTCAAGAAGCATGGTGGTCAGGAATGGGAAAGTGACCAGCAAGTTCCAGCTTCAAGTACAGGGGGAGGTTATATCTTCAAGGGTTATTTCACCCAAAAGAAAATTATGTCATTACTACTCACCCTCATGTCGTTCTACACCTGTAAGACCTTCATTCATCTTCGGAGCACAAATTAAGATATTTTTGATGCAATCTGATGGCTCAGTGAGGCATTGAATCTTTTGTTTCGAATCAATGGTTTGGATCGAAGCCTCGATCGTTTACTGAAATCACATGACTGTGGCGCTCCGAACCACTGATTCGAAATAAAAGATTTGTAAAGCTTAGAAGCAGTGTTTTGAAATCGGCCATCACTAGATATTGTTGAAAAGTCGTAACTTTTTTTGTTTTTTTTGGCACACAAAAAGTATTCTCGTTGCTTTATAATATTAAGGTTGAACCACTGTACTCACATGAACTGTTTTAAATATGTTTTTAGAACCTTTTTGGGCATCTGAAAGTGTTAATTATCTTGCTGGCAATGGAGGCCTCACTGAGCCATCGGATTTTATCAAAAATATCTTAATTTGCGTTCCAAAGATGAACAAAGGTCTTACGAGTGTGGAACGACATGAGGGTGAGTAATAAATGACATAATTTTCATTTTTGGGTGAACTAACACTTTCAGTTGAGGAAAACCCCAAAAAATGCCTAAGGAAATGGTACAATGCCTCTCTCACTGACATAAGCAATGTGTCCTGGACAGAGAAACAGGCAGATGAATGGTTGAGAAAGATAGAGGGATCAGGCTTACCAGAAAAGTTGAAGGTCTGGCTATTCCAGCATGGTCTGCTACCAAGACTCATGTGGCTACTGACAATTTATGAAGTGCCTATGACATCTATGGAAAGGGTCAAGAGTCGAGTGAACGAACACCTCTGCAGGTGGCTCGGAATTCCACCAAGCTTCACGTTAGTAGGGCTATACATCAGGTCTGGACATTTACAGCTACCCCCTATCATCAGTGGTTGAAGAGTTCAAGGTGGCAAAGTGCAGGCCTGTGATGATGTAAAGAGACTCCAGCAATGAAAAGTTCAGAGGTGCAGGCATCACCACAAGATCAGGATGCAGGTGGACAGCTGACACATCAGTGGCACAGGCAGAAAGCATGCTGAAGTTGAAGGACATCATTGGGAACCCGTGCATGGGGAGAAAAGGACTTGGAACCAACCATTTCCAGCAATGGGGGAAAGCAGACCCAAGGCAGAGGAAAGACATGATCCAATTCGAGGTCCGACACCCGGAGGAAGAAGGGCAGCAGAAAAAGCTTCAGACCCACATGAGACCAGCCCCATCCATCCAGTTCATCAGGGAGGGGAAGAAGCCACCCTCCTCCAAGAAAACCAAGAAGAGCCTCCTGCAGGCGTCACAATCATGGGAGAAGAGGGTGGACCTGGAAAGGAAACTACACTTTCCCCAGGCTCAGCCACATCAACCATCTTTTACTCTCTCAGACATTAAAGCATTGCAGTGAGAACAGACACAACTTGAATGTCTTGATTTTTCACAGATAATTGAGCATATCGTTAGCCTCATAGCACAATTGCCCAGATAAATTGAAAAAAAAAAAAATGACTTAGGCAATTATGCTATGATATGATACTGGTCATTATCAATCACGGCCATCAGCCTCGTCCTGCTTGCCACATAACCCATCGCCCCTCGCACGCCAGGGGGTAACCTCGAGATATCCATATTTAAAACTTTATAAACTAAAATAACTAGCTTTCGGCAAAACGGCCATACGCATACTACGCAAGGCGAGTTAAGGAGGACTTTTCCGCTGTAACTTGCCTTGCGTAGAATGCGTATGGCCATTTTGCTGGAAGTTACTTTATAAAGTTTAAAATATGGATATTTTTCTTACAAAAACACATCACTTTGCTTCCGAAGGCCTTTACTATCCCCCTGGAGCCGTGGATGTAATTAAAGAGCTGCGCCGGGCCTCTTACCTGTATCTCCGTGTTACTAAGGAGATGGCCAGAGCTATATGGCAATCTATGGCAACACTGGTGGTCACAGAGAGACACCTGTGGTTGAATTTGTCCGGTATATAAGATAACGACAAATCCTTCCTCCTGGACACCCCACTGTCCCCTCCTGGCCTCTTTGGCAATGCTGTCACCTCAGTTTTCGAGAGATTTTTTAAATGCCTCCCACCTATGGCTGTCAGAGCACATTCAACGAGGAGTATGGCAGCTTCAAAAGCCTCATTGTCAGGGGTGTCCCTTCAAGAAGTGTGTGATGTGGCGGGCTGGTCCTCTCCGCATACATTTGTGAGGTTCTATAACCTGGACATGGACTCCACACCGGACCCCTGTGCTTATGTCCTATGTTTGTGCTCGCCATGATTCACACTAGGACAGGGACTAGTCAGTCTGGCATAATGGTTATTAATGTCCTCATAGAATCAACTTCTGATGCAGCATGGAGTTCACTTGAAAGGGAACGTCCTGGGTCGGAGAGGCGTTCCCATAGCATCAACTCCTGACGCAGTGTCTTGTTTGCTTCTCAGGGAACCAGGGTAACAGTCAACACACATTTTCATCACCATTACTCCAGTCTTCAGTGTCACAAGATCCATCAGAAATCATTCTCATTCTTCATGCTGATTTACTGCTTAAAAACTTTTCTTATTATTTTCAATGCTGGAACCAGTTTTTGCTTAATATTTTTGTGGAAACCGTGATACACTACCATTCAAAAGTTTGGGGTAAATAAGATTTAAAAAAAGAGAGAAATTAATACTTCAAATCAGAATGATCAGAATTGACAGTAAAGACATAGTATTACAAAAGATTTGTATTTCAAATAAATGCTTTCTATTCATCAAAGAATCCTGAAAAAAAATGATCACTGTTTCTACAAAAATATTAATCATGTTTTCATCATTGATAATAATCAGAAATGTTTCTTGAGCAGCAAATCATCATATTAGAATGATATCTGAAGGATCATGTGACACTGAAGACTGGAGTAATGATGTTGAAAATGATCACAGGAATAAATTAAATTTTATAATATATTCACATGAAAAAACTATACTTTTAAAGTGTAATAATATTTAACAATATTACAGTTTTTACTGTATTTTTGATCAAATAAATGCAGCTTTTGTTGAGATTTTTGTCAAAAACTTTACAAAATCATACTGACCCCAAACTTTAGAACAGTAGTGTGTTTTTCCAGATTTCAATCCTAGATTTTCAATGTGGTCTCAAATGTCTGAAGCTCACTGTATATCTGCCATCATTGCATTTGAGTTTTCCGTTTTTGTGATACCTCTCTGCTCGAGTCTGTCCGGCTGAGACAGGCCTCAGCACCTGCATGTGCTCACTTTGAAAGATGTTGTAGACAGAAGAATGTGTGCGGTAAACACAAGGGAGCTGTATTTATAATAAATCAGCTTTATAGGCCTCCGATGGAGGTGATATCAGTAAAAATTTATGCTGACAGACCTCAGCATCCTCAGCTGCAACATACCGCTGTCCTTCCATGAAATAGGGAAATGCCCGGATCAGTTTGGCTCAGTGTAGCAACAGTATGGACTCTGATACGGGACTGCTGTATGAAGAGGATGTGTTATTGCCTGATGATTAAATGTTATAGGGTTTGTGTATGCATTTAGCAGCTCAACGTATAGCTCTAAATTATCTGTTTTGATTTTATTTTTATTTTTTTAACAAAACATGCCAATACCTCATTCTAAGGCAAACAAGTAAACCAAATATTCAGTATGAACTGTATTTAAAAGCTTTAAAGAAAGAACTTAAAGCTGTTATGTATAATGCATTATAAAGGTATTCATAATGTATTTTTTAGTTTTAGTTTATTAATTTTTAGTTATTTTAGTGCTTCAACTTAAACTAAACGAAAATGAGAAATTTTGCCATGGCAACTAGCTGAAAAGTTATTTATTGTAGTTGTTTATTTTATTTAAGTTATGGAAATGTTTTTTTTTTTGTTTTTGTTTTTTGTGGAGGAAGAGAGTGAGGGTGAGAGAGTGAATTGCCCTTGTTTGAGTTTTTGTATTTTGTGTTAATTACATAATATATTTAAAGTTGCAGTCTGTAAGTTTTGCCTCTTTGTCGCCATCTCTGTTCGAAACCTGCAATTGCAGTTATTTGCGGAATTATCATCTTTACGTGACTTGTGCATCGGCACGGCTCCTCAGCGTGTATGAATCTAATGTGTTGAGGAGAATGTGTGGCTGTCAGTCACCGCACTGGTGGACAATGTACAGGTACTTCGGAATCACTTTTTTTCTGACCAACTGAGAAAAAAAGCATTACAATAAATCGCGCTGCCAATGGGGCATTAAATCTAAAGATCGCTTAGCTCGGATCACGTCAAACCATGCAAATTATTATTATTGTTATACTTTGTTCTCAAATTGTTAATGTTAACAACATCAGCATTGCGTAACTATGTGTATTTAGTGTGTGTTAGCGTTACCTGTATATTTCAATTTCTGTACAGTCTAATCACTAACGTTAAATTGTTGTACTATACAATCCGCCATCAAAATTATAAGTTTATTTATTGCAGGTGCTGTGAGAAAAGGCTATAAATGATCCGTCATCTGCAGCATCCTCACATGATATAGCTACTAGCAGGGACTTCTTCTTTATGTCAAGAGACGTGACGTAATAACGCAAAGACGAACGGCTGCATGCTCGAATTTCCAGCGGAAACCTACCAGTACGATTTTATTAGAAAACATAATTACAAGCTCACCGTTGTGAATCGAGCTAATGTAAGGAGAGAGTTTTAAACACTGGCTGGTTATGTACTTGTTCAAAAATTTATTTCGGATCATTTTTAACCCAAAAAAAGTAACGGACAGTAGCTTTAAGCAATATCACACAAGCAAGAGTGCTTTCTCAAATATCGGCATGATGACAAATGTGATATTCCTTTTATACAACAGTTCAACAAACAATAAGCATATTATATGAATTGACAGTTTTTATACACAACATTTTCACTGTTTTTGCACTATTCTGCCAATGAAAACAGTTCCAAAAAAAGCAGAAACATTGCGTCTCCCAGCAACACACAGTGGTGTTTTGTTCTTGAATGATTCACCGTTTTTGAACGAATTGGGTGAGTAAACGATTCAATGACTCATTCATAAAGTCAGTGGACACTTCTTTCATGAATGCATAAGACAGTTTGAACAAATCGGTTGAATGAATGATTCTATGATTCACTTATTATGACGTCGCCACCTACTGGCGCATTAGTTTCATATATAATATTATCATTTCATTTTTCTCAACATTTCATATTCAAACTGATATATTTAGAACATTAATCTCATAACATTATTTATGGAATCATAGTTGCAGTGTAAGTATAAATAAATGGTATAATGTAATATAATATAATATAATGGTATAATGATAAATGGTAAGGTGGATTTTGTTGATACAGCGCTATAGTGTTAAATAATGTAATTAATTTAAAGATGATCAACAATATGTAACTTTACATTTTATAAATAATTATAAAATTCGTGCCCTTTTTTCTTATTTTGTGTTCATCAGAAGAAAAAAAAAGATCATTCATGTTTGGAACGACAGTAAATGATTTTTGGGTGGACTATCCATTTAATATGACAACGGCGACTGAAGTGGAGGTTGTTGTTTGTAGCTAGTCTGTAGTTAGTAGTCCGTAACTAGGTGTGCCTTGGCTTTGCTCCCAACAGTGAATAGTGGATGGAGAGATAATTAGAAGGCACACTCTGGGTCGGGACTCAGGAATAGGTGTCTGGTCACCTTGAGACTGAACCTGGCAAATCTTCAGTACTTGTAGGATGCATGTGTTGTAAATAAACCAGTGTGGTTCTTGAAATGGCTGCTAACAGCTCAAGCCCTGCTGAGAGAAAACACTGTGTGGAATATCGGTGGTGGGAGTCTCTGAGGCATTCCCAGTCTTATTGCATTATTTTACCTCCTTTTCCGGCTTCCAGCTGATCAGGCTGAACGCCAGCAGGGAAACCAATGCAGTAATGCAACAAAACTGGCCTTGAAGCAAGTTCCAGTCACATTTGTGTTTGTTCTGTTGCCATGCCAACAGTCTGGCCCCATGTTAGCATTTCCTGTGTGTTTTTTCTCCTGTGTGGGAAAACCAATGAGTTGTTGGTGGGCAGAGGTCAGGAGGGAATGAGCTGTGATTTGATTAATTACTTCATTATATCTTGCAGAAAATGAAGCTCCTCTTTTTATCTTTTGTGTTATGTTATGTTATTATGTTAAGTTGTATTTTGTCAGCTCAGAAATCACTTTATTCATTTTATTCACATTAACATTTACTGTGTAATTTGAGAAGATACTACAATTAATTGCACTGTAGACATGCTCTAATAGCTGCAGTTGTCCCAACGTCTCATCGCAACACAAAGCCAATATATTTGAGCCATTCTTAAAGGGGTCCTTGATTATGATTTCACTCTTTTAACTTTAGTTAGTGTCAAATGTTGCTGTTAGGTCATAAACATCTGCAAAGTTACGACGCTCAAAGTTCAATGCAAAGAGAGATATTTTCTTTTACAGACATCGCTTTTTAAGGACTACAACAAACGGCTGGTAGGGACTACAGTGAGCTTCTTCCCGGGTTGGTGACATCACAAACCCTAAAATTTACATAAACCCCGCCCCCGAGAACATACAACAAAGGGGGCGGGGCCATGTTGGGCTGCTTTAGAGAAGAGGAAGAGTTGTTGTAGTCGAGTGTTGTTGTCGTCATTTTACGCCGGACTGCTTCACAAACGAGGGTCGATCCACATGCTAGTGGATGAGTTGAATCAACTCCACAGCAACTACATAAATTTATCCACTAACCATTCAGAAACGTCTAAAAGTTGTAACTTCTTCCTGAGTCTCTCCATCGGTGTCGACTCCGGTTTGAACAATGTAAGGCTGAACACCGTTACTGACAATCCTCATTTTGGCTGCGTGAGATTCTCCAGCTTTGTTGTTGTTGAGCTGTTAAAGCTCCGCCCTCTTCTGGAAAGGGGACCGGGAGCAGCAGCTCATTTGCATTTAAAGGGAAACACACAATAAAATGTCGTTCAAAACCTATAAGACTTTGCTTAACCTTCAGAACCCAAATTAAGATGTTTTTAATGAAACCTGAGAGATTTCTGTCCAGGTAACCAAAACTTAAAAGATCTAAAATGGTCATAAAGACTTAAAAAAAACAAAAAAGAGTGGTTTAATTCAAGTCTTCAAGACATACAATTGCTTTATATGATGAACCGATTTAATGTAAGCTTTAAGTCTCTTCACAAGACATGGGTTAAACCACTGGAGGGATGGAGGGACAAAAATCTCTAAGGTTTCATTACAAATATCTTTAGTGTTTTGAAGATTAACCAAATTCAGCAATCCCTTTAATGAAAGTGTATGCAAGATGAGTTTAGTTATTGTTATTTTAAATTTATGAAAACCACCATCCAAAGTACTCTGTTATAAGTGACCTTGCTCGTTATTGTTATTTTACATATTCAGATGCAATATTCCACAGATGTATTCCATCTACATCTCATAATTTAAGTCACGTGAATTGGTTGGCTGTAATGTTCTGCAAAAGCCTCTAATGACACTACTTACACACATTAAAGTTGAGAGATCGTCGTGCCCTTGATTCATGCATCCACTTTCATCTTCAGTCAAGGTTTGTTTTAGACACTGAACTGCAGGTCAGTTTCACATTTTATATGTGTTACTACAGTTCATTACCAGTGCAGTAACTCACATAAGGGAAAGGAGGTGATGGCAGGCGATGCTAAACCTGCTGCAGGGCAACAGTCAAGGGCCGACACTTCAACACAGTCTTACTGCCCTGATATGGAGGATTTTCAGCCTCGTCTCTGTAAGTGCAGAATATAAGCAAGGCTTAGCCAGGCAGAAACCAGTGAAAAATTCATCCAGAAAATGCCCTCACAAGCACAATAACCCACAATGACAAAGCAAGAAAAACTTAAGTTGGTCGTCCAGGGGAAAGTTGTAGGATGCAAATTGGTTAGTAATGGGAATTTTTATGGCAACTTCCAATTAACATCTATTGTAGGGATATAATCAGGGCCTAAATTTAACACTCGTCAAGTGCCAAATGTGAGTAAAAATCAGTGATGGCCAGAAACATTTTTATGAATTCTAACAATGCAATGTTATCATGAACAAACGTGAACAACGCTCTGTACAGCTGACGGTCAGTGCTGCATCATCACGAACAAATAAGCCTTTCCAATATAAATGATAGCATGTTTATGAGTAATTAATAATGAGTAAATAAGTATCAGCATTAAGAACTACACATACAGCAGTTGTTCAGAATTTCAATCTTCAGTTCAAATCACAATTCTGCATCTCGATTTGTTAACTCAGAATTTTGCATGCCACACATTTTGTTGTGGTAAAACTGTATTTTTCTATTACTGAACTAGTACACCCCAACAAGGCCAAAAAGCACATTCAAAGAACTATGTTGCCTCAAGCCCTGCCAAGTTTTCTGACCACTCCCAGAGTTTAAGCAGCACTCAGTCTGGTAATAACATGCTAGCTGGAAAAACCTGGGAGGGACTTGCTTTAAGGAGCTGTCCTCCTTGTTTAATTATGTTTCTGGTGTTTGACCTAAAGGCTTCAGGTCTTGCTGGTTTGTTTTTTTCCCATAGTCCTTCACATAAAACACATTGTGTCCCACTGAGAAATTATAAGCATGGAAATGCTGTGAGCTTTAAACTGCTGTTTTTAAACTGCTGACAGCAGGACAATGATCTAACTGCCTGATCGCACACACTGAAATTAAACACACAAATCTCATGAATACAAATAAAGCATGGAAACTGCATGTCAAAACAGTTCTTATTGTTTGTTTGTTTGTTTGTTTGTTTTGTTGTTATATCAAATTGCACAGGGTTGACACCATAAACAATTTTATTACATTTCTTGGTGAAAGCGGGTAGAAAATCTATTAAGCAAATGTATCATGTGTTATTAATAACCCTTAAAAATGTCATAATTAATCAAGTGCCATTTAATTTAATAATAATTTACTTACACAGTGCTGGCTACGAATTATCCTTCTAAAAGTCCTAAATCAAATGCAAATGCAAATATCATCATAAAACTAACTGGAAACACTTTACTTAAAGCCTTCATGTATAATGCATTATAAAGGTATTGATAATGTACACTATAATGCATTATACAGTTTTACAAATATCTGTAACCAAAGTTAAAATGCATTATAATATTTGCAGATTCCTTGTTCCATCTGGAATTGGTTGTTTGTCATGTGTTTTAATGCATTACACTTTCAGTGAATAGATAAGTATTATAATGTATTGTAGCAATTATTCATGAGACTATACAATGCATTATAAGGTGCATTACAAGGCATAATTAATGCATTAAAAATATGCATTATATATAAAGTTTCTAGTAAAGTGTTAACGGGTTTTATCATTGCATTCCCTTTTGTGAGTATAATGTGTGGCAACTATAATTTTTGGGTCATTTTAAGTGCATAACAAGCAACTGTTGTAAATGATGACATACTGCGGTCACTTCCGCTGTAAACATTCAAGCAGCATTTTCTTGTTAGTCAGCATAAAGGCTACTTGAATTCTACGTGGATTAATTGTCTCTATATTTTGTATATCTAGCGAGCTCTAAAGCAACGAATGCTATGTTGTCCTGCCAAGGGCCCGTGGTTCACACACACTGAGATGTTAGCATATTCCAACTGCTTGGAATTCCTTCCCGCCGTCCAGAGAGCACACACTGTGTTTTAAAACTTGTTGGGCCCTTTCAAGTTTTATTTGAAAGTATGTAATTACATTCTTGAAAAAATAACAGGTCTCTGGAGAGATTTATATTGAGTATTAAATGTCAAGGTTTGAAAAGACACAGTTAACACTCGCTCATCCACTTAAGAGCTTCTCGATGGCCTGAAATGTTAAGAGGGCTTAAGGATATGGATGTGCAGTAAAAATAAATATGCTGAGGAAAAAGACAGAAAGGTAGAGAAGCTCGAGCAGACAAACATGGGTGCAAGGAAGTGCCTGACCTTCCTTAAAAGGTTCGGCGAGTTTTTTTTACTTGGCTTGTATTGCTTGTTGTTCTGGAGAAGGTCTCTCAAGGATCTGGAGTTCAAGATGCACAATGTTTATTCCAATTGATCTTATATTACAAAATAGACTCTAATTTCTGATTGGATGAGCTGTAAAATGTAAAACGCACACCTGCGAGCACACAGTTTATATTAATACACCTCGTTGCAACAGTAAAACATCAGTACAAATGTACTCAATGTGATTATTCATTTTAATAAATATAATTTTTTTGTGTCTTTTATAATTTGTTGTTGCTGCTGGCCATGCGTTACCATTGTTTTCCATGGTTAAGGACGCAGCTAACCAAAATATGTTCGAAGAAGATTTTGCTAATGTTGCCATTAAAAGGTGCAGGATGTAATGTTGACAGCTAGTGGTTGAAATGGGTACTGCAGTCCCAATTCAAAATATTGGAGAGAGTCGTTTCACACGCCCCCTCCTTCTTAGACTCTACATTCGCACGGGTTGCCAGATTGAGGACACAAGACAGGTACGAGAGCCACTGACAATGGAAGGTGACAAGCTTTACACTATGAGTTGATGAGTTGATTTATCTGCGTTTTAATATGTCTTTGGTCATAGAGCATTTTAGATGGATGCTGAGGCTTTTTTGGATGCTGAGAATCTGCGATCTCTCACCCAGTTCGATTACTGGCCTCCATGGCTGCAGTACAGTGTTTTCTGCCAACTGGCAACCCGGGTGTCAAAATACTATTGGGTAAATTGGCAGTGAGCGAGATCACACAGACCAAAACAATAACAGACATTCTGACACAGAACGCAAATTTCAAAGTAGAATAACTGGCTGTAGAATTGTTTTTCAGAGAAGTAGGCTATGTGACCTTAGCATGTGTCCTAAATATCTATAAACATATTATAGTATTTTTATGCTTTAGCACAGTCAAAAAAGTTACATACGGCACCTTTAAGTTATGAAAACATTATTTCTAAATGTTCTCTGAATGTTTTTAAAAATATTCTTTATTGGTTATGCAAACGTTTTGTTTTGTTTTTTTAAATTTTGCAAACTGTCATGATCAGGCCAGGCTTTCTCTTACTCATCCGACCGTCACATGATACTGATCACGGACTATATTTCCCATCATCCTCCCTGACACTCAGTCACTCACACCTGACGCTCATCAGACCTCATTACCAGCACTATAAATAAAGCACACACACTATCAGTCATTGTCTGGTCTTGACTGATGTTAAAGGATTAGTCCACTTTTAAATTAAATTTTCCTGATAATTTACTCACCTCCATGTCATCCAAGATGTTCATGTCTTTCTTTCATCAGTGGAAAAGAAATTAAGGTTTTTTATGAAAACATTCCAGGATTTTTCTCCTTATAGTGGACTTCAATGGCCTCCAGACGGTTGAAGGTCAAAATGACAGTTTTAGTGCAGCTTTAAAGGGCTTTAAACGATACCAGACGAGGAATAAGAGTCTTATCTAGCGAAACGATGGGTCATTTTCGAAAAAAATACAACTGTATATGCTTTATAAACAAAATATCGCCTTGCACATGCTTCCGCTTTCCGCATTCTTCAAAGCGCTTACGTTGAATGTTCTACGCCTTCCCTATTCAACTTACGGAATGAACGCGGCGCCCGTTTAGTTTTTTTTCCGTAAGTAGAATAGGGAAGGCGTAGGACATACAGCGTAAGCGTTTTGGAGAATACGGAAAGCGGAAGCACGTACAAGACATTAATTTGTGTTTATAAAGCATATACAGTTGTATTTCTTTAGAAAATGACCGATCGTTTCACTAGATAAGACCCTTATTCCTCGTCTGGTATCGTTTAAATCCTTTGAAGCTGCGGTCACCGTGATATTGCCAAGTAAGACATGTTCCTGGATCAACATATTTTGTTGATCCTGGAACAACATTCCTATCCGAAAATTTAGTCCTAACCTTTTCCCAACCCCTAAACCTAACCCTACCCATAACTTATCCCTAAAATCAGAGGGAAATGATAGTTGAATAACACTGTTGTGGAATCACCTAACCCAGGTTGTAAGCCTAAACTTGACATAAATGGTAAACTTGTCCCTCAAATCTGATTGGTTTATTGGAATGTTGTTCCAGGATCAACAAAAATGTTGATCCAGGAACATGTTGTACTTGGTGAAATCACGTTCACCTTGAAGCTGCACTGAAACTGTAATTTTGACCTTCAACCGTCTGGAGGCCATTGAAGTCCACTATAAGGAGAATAATCCTGGAATGTTTTCATCAAAAACCTTAATTTCTTTTCAACTGAAGAAAGAAAGACATGAACATCTTGGATGACATGGGGGTGAGTAAATTATCAGGAAAATTTTATTTAAAAGTGGACTAATCCTTTAAAGACTGATGTAAAAAGACTGATGCAAAAAGACTGGATGTTAAAAGACTACTAACCTGTAACTTACCTTGCCTTATGATCCACGGTTACAATTCCTGTTATCTCATCCAAGTCAATCTTCAGTCTTATCAGTTACCTCCAGACCTGCAAGTACTACAAGTTGTTCTCCAGTCATCTCCTGCCTCAACATGTTTCCATTGTGTTTGTGTGTGCTCATCTGGATCTGTTAGCAAAATACTGTTAACTTAATAATAAGTGAATTTATTAAATGTAATTTCGGGAAGAGTACGCCCATCAAATCTTCCAATTAATACCAAGGTATAAAACCAGCATCTTACCTCTTGCTGTTGTTAGTTCTTTCGGCATCCCTCCTCCTCCCCTTCTCCTCCCTTTTGTACAATTTTGCCTGTTATAGGGGGGCAATCGGAGCTCGAGTAGAATATCCTCTCCGAGCCCCTCTATAGCAGACAGCATGCCAAATCTGTTTACCACTTACGCTAAGATTATATGGGCACACAAACTCGTGAAACTGCTATTCTCACCATCTACGATCTCAAGTATCACCACTTACCTGTTTAATGATTGTGTTCCTGCCCAAAACCTGTTAATAAACACCTTGTTTCAGTTTTACTTTGTTTCCTGGTCATTTTAGTCTATACGTGACAGAAGGCCAAACCATAACCACACTGGCAGGAATCAATCCTCACAATCTATAGTCGCAAGGTGTTTGGAAGGCCCGTTGGTGATACCACAGTGAGTGAAAAACTTACTCTATTTCGTCAAAGGAAATTATGATATTTTTGATTATTCTCTCAAGTTCAGAACACTATTTGCTGCTAGGGAATGGAATGAACCAGCACTCGTGGCCTGCAACTCGCAGTATACGATAACACCAATGGACCTACAGCAATTTATCCAGCTGTCTATCTGGGTCGCCTGTCGCATGAGGTATTGTCAGGAAGATCATCCTGCCTTGCAGTCACCCCCAACTCTCCAGCGAGCTTCGTCAGCTCCTCCAGAACCAGCAATGGAACCAAGCAACACTTTTCACCAAGCTTGACCTGCACAGCGCCTAAAATCTGATCCAGATTTGGAGTGGGGACGAATGGAAGACCGCCTTGGAAACACCTACAGGCCACTATGAATATCTGGCCATGCCATATGGATTAGTAAACGCTCCCTCCGTGGTCCAAGGGTACATTAATGATTTTTTCTGGGAGTATCTCCGCTGTTTTGTAGTGGTCTATAAATTACATCCTGGTGTACTCCCGGAACGAGGCCGAACGTCGCCACCACATTCAGTTCATGCTTTCCAAACTGAGGGATCAACGTCTATACCTCAAGTCTGAGAAGTGTTTGCTCCACCAGAGCTCCACCCAGTTCCTCAGTTACATCATCAGTGCTGAAGGTAAGTGGACAAAGTTGAAGCAGTCAAATTCTGGCCTGTTCCGGCTACCATCAAAGAACTCCAATGCTTCCTCGGGTTTGCAAACTTCTATAGATGCTTCATCAAGATCTACAGCCAGGTCACAGCTCCACTAACCTCTCTTCTCAAAAATAAGCCAAAGTCTCTGTCCTGGTCACCAGAGGCCATCCACGCCTTCAACGCCCTGAAGGAAGTCTTTACATCTGCTCCTCTGGTTCGTCATCCAGACACTGAGAAACCCTTCACCGCGGAGGTTGATGCTTCTACTTCAGATGTGGGTGCCGTTCTCTTGCAGCAGCAGGGGAATCCAGCCTGTTTCCATCCATGTCTATTTCTCAAGGAAACTCACTCCGCCGGAGCAGAACTATGACATCAGCAACCGAGAGCTATTAGCCATCATGTTAGCTCTTGAAGAGTGGCGGCACTGGCTGGAAAAAGCCCGTCATCTATTCCTGGTTATCACAGACCACCCCAACCTGGAATATCTACGTGATGCCAAACGGTTAAATCCATGACAGGCCAGATGGGCCCTCTTCTTTACCTGGTTCAATTTCACTTCAACTATGTCTTCATTCAGGAACTTTGGCTTGCCAGAGGATATTGTCTAAGACAGAGGACCACAGTTTATATCCCAAGTATGGAAAGCTTTCTTTTCACTCTTAGGTGTGACCGTCAGCCTCTCGTCTGGATACCACCCTCAGACCAGTGAGCAAACAGAGAGGAAGAGCCAGGAGATTGGGCACTTTCTTCACAACTTCTACCATAGCAACCAAAACTCCAGGCACCGGTTCCTGGCCTGGGCCAGGTATGCCCAAAATTCTCTTCGTCAACCAGAGACTGAACTAACACAGTTCCATTGCATATTTGCTTAGCAGCCACATCTGTATCCCTGGGATGGGGAACCATCGGACGTCCCAGCGATGAATCACTAGTTCCAGGAAAGAGAGAGGGTCTGGGATGCTACCCACCACGCTGACGTCCAGAGATCTCCAGCTCCTTAATTCCTGCCCGGACAGAAGATGTGGCTCTCCACTCGTGACATCAGGATGCGAGTGCCCTGCAAAAAAACTCCCTATACAATCTTGCAACAACAGGGGTTATTAGAGGTCGTCTGTTGTATCTTGTTGACTGGGAAGGATATGGTCCAGAGGAACACTCCTGGGTAGGTTGAGATGACATCCTGGATCCAGCCCTCACTCAAGCCTTCCATCAAAACCATTCTGATCATCCTGCTCCACGGGGACGGCACTGGCCCTTGGGTTGGGGCATGCAGTCCTCAGGAGCAGCCCGTGGAAGGGTAAATGTCTCTGAATGTTGTGAAACTAGATTTTTTTTTTTAGGGGTATCGTTTTGAGAACATTATTAGGGGCCATTTAAACTGAACTTGTTTTTCCATTCCACTGTACTTCTTTTCCATTGTTTTTCTATGTAAATGTGCTAGACTGATGTGTTTGACCATTGCGCGTCATTCTAAAATGCCCCCCCCCCCCCACATGCCCTGCATCTCACATTTTTAACCACAAAAATGCAATTTGTTGCAATTTCTAACTACATTTTGGCAAATTGGTGGCAAATTTTTATACATTCAAATGATAGGAAACATTGGAAATATAGTTAAATTAAACATTTTAATATTAACAATATTAATTCTATTCCTCTTCATTCAACTCTTTCACATACCTCTGGGTTTCAGCACCAACAGTGATGACTGCTTGCGAGTGTCAATGCGTCCTCTTAGATTAAAGGAACATTCTCAAGTGCCGGTCCATCTTCTGATAAAAAAAAAGCTTTTAAATCTTTCGAGAAATTTCCCCTTTGTGACCTCCGGTGGTCCAACAGGTACTGCAGCACTCCAAAAAGGGTCTGGACAATGTTGCGGCAAGAGTGTCTTCCAACACTTACAGAGCAAACTAAAAAAAGGTCTGGGGTCCAACACACTTCAGTAAGCAACTCTGATAAGTCCATCCACACATCTTCTGCCCAGCTGTCACAGAGGAAGAGAGATAGCTGTGTTTGTGTTTGATGACACATCTGGCTTCATGGATGTTTGACAGTCACAAAGATGCAAGGCATTAGAGTTAGATTTCTGCTTAGAAGGCCAGAACACAAAGCAAATTGAAAACTTTAAATTACAGACAGTTTCTGAATTAACTGTTTTTATGCATATTATACTGTATATACAGTACAATCATAAAAATTATATATTTAAAATTAAATTAAAAATAGAATCTCAAAACATTACATGATATTGTAATAACCTTTGAATATCATAAAACCGTAATCTTTGTTGAATGCCACATACAGAAAACTAATAAATTTTATTACATTTAATGAATTCATATATTGTACTCTATATTGCACAAGGAAATTATATCTATATTGCACAACCCTACATTACATGGATGAAGTGCAACACACGTCTCACAATACTGGCTGAATACTCAAAGGCATTTATGTTTACATATTTTTGTCCTGAAGAAAAAAATAAGAAGTAAAAAAAATAATCCACTTGTAAACTTTCAAAGCAGTGTGTTTAGGATGTGCATACGGCGCAGACCATTACAGATACTGGGAGGTAACTGCTTCATTGAGAGAAGCTGGCCTAGTGAAAGTGCTATTTGATCAATCATCAGTGTGCATGTCTAGCAACTGCCTTATAGCTCCTGACCAGGAGAGAAGATGAGAGAAAAGGTGTGCTGTGACACTAAGCAGGGGTCTGTGTTTGAAGTCTTTGATTAGGAGCTGCTGTTCATAGGTGAGTGTCATTAACCAGCTCTGGTCTGCTGACCAATACCATTACAACAAAACCTTCACATGCAATTCTCACATAATTTTGTCTCAGTTACACACTAACAACACATAAACACACACTAGCAAGTGCTGAAAGCCTTTTGTGTAGCACACATCTCTTTTTTTCAAAGTGATATTAGAGGAACATTCTGGGTTCACTACAAGTTAAGCTCAATTGACAGCATTTGTGGTGTTATCTTCATTCAAAATCTATGTGATGAGAGTGAGACACACTTTGAATGGAAGTGAACGTGACCAATTTACATTTGTTTTTCTATTCAAATCTGTGTGATATTTTCATCTGTCACTTCTATTGTAAGTGCCTCACTGTAAGAAAAAAAAAAACTATAGAAAAATGGAAAAAAATAATGTCAGTCATGTCAAGTCACCTCTATTTATATAGCGCTTTTTACAATGCACATTGTGTCAAAGCAGCTTTACAGTGATAACTGGTATATAATTTTGGCTGCACAGTAGCTCTTAAAGAAAATGGTGTCATTGTCCAGCTTAAGTAAATTCAGTATTTATTCATTCCGATGTAAGAATCAATAGTTATTAATTTAATTAATTTATCTATATCAGCACTGGAGTAAACAGGGATGTCATCATCCAGCTCAGTTCAGTTTGCATACAATGGTGTCAATGCAGGCAGATCAAAACACTGTTGAATAGCAAATGTCAAGTGTCCCCAACTAAGCAAGCCAAAGGCGACAGCGGAAAGGAACCCAAACTCCAACAGGTGACATCAGGTGGCAAACAGGTGTTAAAATGGAGAAAAAAAACCTTGGGAGAAACCAGGCTTAGTCGGGGGGCCAGTTCTCCTCTGGCCAACAGTGAACAGTGCATGATTATGATTCAGGCAGCTTTCATAAGTCCTATTGGGATCGCAACAGTCAAAGTATTTATTTCAGTTCCATCCAGTTGAGGATCGTATTCATCACACCGGTATGGATGGTTTGTTGAGGATCTGTGCCACTGGCTGTCGTGTTGATGAGGCCTTTGCAGTGGATGATCTAGTTGACTCAATCTCTGCTGATACTTCAGGGCTGCGTTGTGGTCGTGTCAAGGCGCAAGTCCTCAATCTCACCTGGATCCGGCCTGGATCCGGCTGACTAAGGTAAACATTGGGATAAACAGAAAGACTAATATTAGCGTAGATACCATTCTTCTTCTGATGTAACGAGTACATCTGGTGTTATAGGAAGTGTTCCCGGTTCCGACTGACCTAATTTATGCAGCCTAAGAATCCTTTAACAGATGTGAAAATATAAATTGATAATGTGTTATGTGTATGCCAGGTTAAAGAGATACGTTTTTAGTCAAGATTTAAACTGGCAGAGTGTGTCTGCTTCCCGAACAATGCTAAGAAGATTGTTCCAGAGTTTAGGTGCCAAGGTCTCAAAAAAGTTGGCACGGGGGCAACAAAGATGACACTGTATCACTCATCGGCATGATTGTGACATTACTAAATGGGCCCAGGAATACTTCCAGAAGCCACTGTCGGTAAACACAATCTGCCGTGCCATCTGCAGATGCCAACTAAAGCTCTATCATGCAAAAAGGAAGCCATTTGTTACATGGTCCAGAAGCGCCATTGTGTCCTGTGGTCCAAGGCTCAATTAAAATGGACTGTTTCAAAGTGGAAAAGTGTTTTATGGTCACACGAATCCAAATTTGACATTCTTGTTGGAAATCATGGACCTTCCAGTGTGTTATCAGCGTTCATTTCAAAAGCCAGCATCTCTGATGGTATGGGCAGCTTGAATGCTAAAAGGTATATAAAGGTTTTAGAGCAACATATGCTCCTGTCCAGATGACGTCTATTTCAGGGAAGACCTTGTGTATTTCAGCAGGACAATGCAAAACCACATACTGCAGCTATTACAACAGCATGGCTTCGTCATAGAAGAGTCCGGGTGCTGAATTGACCTGCCTGCAGTCCAGATCTTTCACCTATAAAGAAAAATACGTCAAAGACGACCACAAACTCTTCAGAGGCTGGAAACCTAAATCAGGCAAGAATGGGACCAAATTCCAACACCAAAACTCCAGAAACTCATAACCTCGATGCCCAGACGTCTTCAAACTGTTTTGAAAAGAAGAGGAGATGCTACACCATGGTAAACATGACCCCGTCCCAACTATTTTGAGACCTGTAGCAGGCATCAAATTTAAAATGAGCTCATTTTGTGCATAAAATTGTAAAATTTCTCAGTTTAAACATTTATGTTATCTATGTTCTATTGTGAATAAAATATTGGCTCGTGTAATCTGAAAGTCTTTTAGTTTTCTTTTTATTCAAATTTAAAAAACGTCCCAACTTTTCATGAATTCGGGTTGTATTTTTACAGATTTTTCTTGGAGTGTAGAGACAAGTTGAAATGAATTACTGTGGTAATCAACATTATGCAGCAAGTGCTGTCAGTTGAATTAAACTTGTAATATTCATTTAAGACAACTGCTGGTGTAAAACACTCATGTTGTCAAAGAGTCCACAAGTGTAGCTTACAAAGAGAAACAGTGTTTGTAATAGGGGGAAATATTTACAAAATGTAGAAATGTGTAACAATAAATGTCCTACAAGTAAACATGGAACAGAATGCGTAACCCGCATTTTTTGTGTCTAAATGGGAAGAATTTGAGGGAAACCAGATATTTGATAGGGAAAAATAAAAATAGTGGGACAAGATTGGATTGATTGGGTCATGAAAAGTGCAAATGTCCATAACAAAATGGACAAAGCCATTCAAAAATAAGAAAGAGAGAGAGCGCTGAGGGATGTCTGCTGAAAATGGAAGTGATTTCAGAGATTCTGAATAAAGTTTACGAAAACAAGCACAGATAAATCTTGTACAGATAAGACCAGGAATGTGTATTAAGAAAGTAAACAGGTTCAGCTTTGAATTTTACTGTATTAGCAAACAATAAAAGATGTTTCTCCAAACATGTGATGACATTTCCTTCTCTAAAGAACCAGACGGTGGGTTTGAGGGAGGGTGGCACTTTATTGCCTTGTGACTCAAAGCACTTGAGCCAGACAGACAGGTAAATAATATGGTAATGAGGGTGTCTGCGGGTGCTTCTTCACACACTGGGGGTTAATTGTAATATCATAGGGGCAGGAGGTCAAACGGAGACATTAAAGGTGGTACAGAGGATCTTTTCGTCGACTGAGTTTTTAAAATGAGCGCATGCGTAAGAACAACCCCCCTCCTTCACAGCTCTTTTCAAGGGAACGCCTCCCAAAACTCGTGCACGAGTATAGGAACACGAGTGTTTACCACCGGCATTCGCTGTGTTATTAAGCCGGGCACACATTTAACGACTAGCTAAAACATTCTGACTGTGCTCAACATACAGCGATTGTTTCCTGCTCCTGAAGCAGATTTATATACTTTCACATGGAATTTGAACACCGACTGTAATCGCAGACTGAACGCAACTGGCTCTGACTGGACGCGTTTGAGTCATAAGTATCAATTTACATTCATAATCGGCCTTACAATCGTTAAGTGTGTGCGCGACTTAAAGCCGCGCACACACTTAGTGGATTCATTATGTCGGACTCACCGCAGGTAACTCATAATCTGCAGTTGTTACTCCTGTCTCCTGACAAAAACATTGCATGCGGCGCCTGTGGAGTGTGGAAAGTTACTGGAGCGCGCAGCCGCGCGTCTCTCACAAGGAACGTCATGGCAGTGATTGACAAGCCAGAGGGCCAATCGTTTACGCGATGATCGCGTAAACGATTGGCTGATGTTTTTAAGGCCCTACCTCGTGCACAGATGATGTATATTAATAATATTCCTTTCAGTGCACCTAATAAATAGTCTTTTATCAGTTAGTAAAGACAGTTTCAAGTAATATTGCAAAAATGTATAAAACAAAACATCCTCTTTAGCACCTTTAATAGGAAACATTCACTGATCTCACTGCAGCAATAAAGGTTAAATGACAGTGCTCACAACACATTTGAAATGTTGCTTATCGCCACAATGGTGTAGGCTACACATGCTATTAGGTTTGAACATTTTCAATATCAACAGCATCCTATTAATTTTTAAGTAGACAAAGAATTTCTGTTTTTCATTTTTATTTTTTGCTCTCTAGAAAAACATCCAAATAAAATTTTACTTTTCAACAACTTTTCCCAATAAACTCTCTCATGTAACACATTATACACTAATAATAGATTGGCATTGATGATTGCAAGAAACTCAAACATCCACTGAATCTTTCCATTGCACAAAAGGGTTCTTTGTAGTGGAAAATGGTAGGCAACTTTAGATTATTAAAATGTTCTTCTTCATACTAAGAAAAAATGGTTCTTTCAAGAACTGATCACTGAACGGTTCTTCTGTGGCTCCAATACACGCTCTTTCCCGTCTCAATGCAAGTGTGGTGAACCCATGTGATGATCTCGAGAAAAAAAAGAAAATAAAACACTTTTAATAGATTGCATGTGCTAGATTACCCACTCCAGAAGATGCAGCAGTACAGTAGGCATGCATGTAAGGAAGGAAACAGTGTGTTTGCGTTCTCTGGGGTTTATCTGAGGTGTGGGTGAAGTGCGGTGGGTTGAGAGAGTAGGGGAGGAGGCACAGGAACTTCATAGGGCGGTCACATAAAAACTGCCAGGAGAACTGGATGCGGGATCAGTCGGTGATGTTCTCCGTTCTCGCCTATTCCTGGAGCTACAGAGATCCGCGCTCGCATTGGACGTTTCTTCTACGTGACGCGGAACTAATGACCTAAACATTCCCTTCAGGGTTGGACTTTTGTTATGTGAGGCGAACTCCGTTGAAAACTCTCATCAGGAATACCGTGCGCATCTCTTCCAATGGTAAGTCGTGTTGAAGTCAGCTTTCATTATGATAAGAAGTGATTTATGACTTCATCTGAGGTATACGCGATTATTTAGAAGACCCAATTACACGTTCATACGCTTTTAGGAAATCCTGACGACTAACTAAAACGCTCCCATTATAATCCACAAACCTGTTTACGTCGAGAGGTCGCAATTATTATAATCAACTGGAGCGTTCTGGAACGAATTGGGAATGTTACACAGGATTAAATGTTGCTCAGTCACTCTGGGTTGTTTATGGTAAATGTTTTTTTTTGTTGCAAGTTTAGAACCACCAACGCGTTCAAACACCTGACCGCGCGCACGCAGGACACCAGCCGGGTGGATGAGGGCTTCTGCTCGCGAAATATGGCATTTCATTCAAACAGAACAGATGTTTTGTATAATTTATGTTTTAAGGTGGTGGCTAATACCATGTTAGTACAATTCTAATTGATGTATGTGGCCCTAGCCACGATGGCAAAATATGTTATAAGAACGTTTTGCTAATGTTCCCATTATAAAAACGTTATTTCTGAATGTTATATAATTTTGCGAGTATTATTGGAACATTACTTTTGAATATCTGAACATTCTAAAACAAGCTGTAACATTTGAAAAAATGTATAAAACAACATTGAGGACATTAATAAAGACCAGTGCACTTTTCTGCACTGGGTTAAAAAACAACCCAAGTTGGGTTGAAAATGGACAAACACAGTGATTGGGTTGTTTTAACCCAGCAGTTGGGTTATATGTTTGACCAACCTGCTGGGTAATTTTATTTAACTCAACTATTGTTTAAAAATCACTGTATTTCTTGCTTAAAATGAACCCAAAATATGTTGGAAATGGAAATATGTTTAATAAATGAACTAAGAAGTTTAATTAATAATAATTAAACATTTATTAAATTGCTTATTAATAAAAAAAAAATCACCTTTTGATTATTATTGTTGCCTCTACACTCTAAAAAATGTTTGGTTAAAAACAACCCAAGTTGGGTTGAAAATGGACAAACCCAGCAATTGGGTTGTTTTAACCCAGTGGTTGGGTTAAATGTTTGCCCAACCTGCTGGGTAGTTTTATTTAACTCAACTACTGATTAAAACTGACTATATATCTGGCTTAAAATGAATCCAAAATAGGTGAGAAATTAAAAATCAGACACATAATTACTAGAGGCAACAATAATAATCAAAAGGTGTACATTTATTAATAAGCAATTTAATAAATGTTTATTGTTTATTATTCATTATCTTATTAATAAATGCTCATTTATTAAACATATTAATAAATGTTAATTTCCAGCATATTTTGGGTTCATTTTAAGCAAGCAATACAGTAATTTTTATACAACAGTTGAGTTAAATAAAACTACCCAGCACGTTGGGCAAACATTTAACCCAACCACTGGGTTAAAACAACCCAATTGCTGGGTTTGTCCACTTTCAACCCAACTTGGGTTGTTTTTAACCCAGCATTTTTTAGAGTGTAGTAATTATGTGTCTGATTTTACATTTCTAACCTATTTTAGGTTCATTTTAAGCCAGACTGATAGTCATTTTTTAAACAATAGTTGAGTTGAGCACATTGGGCAAACATTTAACCCAACCGCTGAGTTAAAACAACCCAATCGCTGGGTTTGTCCATTTTCAACCCAACTTGGGTTGTTTTTAACCCAGCATTTCTTAGAGTGTGGAAGAATGTTTGTTTATAACTTTGAGAGAACTTTGCCAGAACGTTAGGCTGGTCCTGTTAGCTGGGAAATCAACATATCAAGATGACTTTTGGAATCTACAACCAAATTCTAGATTCTAAATGTTCCAAATCAGTGTGACTCTGGTTTCAGTGAGGAACGTAAATTGGCCTCGCATCCAATTCAAACACTTTGGGCTTACGCAGCATTTATGCTTTTGTTTTTATCTGAAGTTAGCGTTAGAGAAAATAGTTGTATTCTTAATTTGAAAAGTTAAGTGAAACCAGTCTTTAACGTGAAAATGCACTCGTACATTTGACCTCCACACATGTTTTGAAGACTTAAATGAGTTGTAGTGAAGAGTGGTGGCACTCAGTCAAGCATAAGAGCACGTCTGAAAGGTTTTATGAGGAACATTATGACATAAAGAGACACAACCCCATGAGCCATTTGGCAGGGATCTTTGACTTCAGCTCAAGGACGTGGAAAGCAAAAAAAATGAAGAAATAAGATATTCTAAATATCTTTTCATACCAAATACGTGAACTATTGCAAGAGTCAGACAGTCCACTAATGATCACAGATCAACAGATGTTGTCATCTTGACTCTAGAGCAAGGGTCTCGAACCGTTTTCAGGCCAAGAAAGGGGTTGTTGTTGGATATAATAATTTGCTTATAGTACTATAATACTGTACTTGCATACTTTGTTATGATGCTGCTTATATTGCAAAGCCATTCAAATCCTCGTTATTGATGAACAGATGTATACACTGTAATTTTTTGTTTATTTTAATATGGGAGAGACACAATTAGATGAGAACTTTAATGTTGTCGTTCATTTTAATGCATATTTTCATTTTTTCTTTGGTTTTCATGAAAATGATCAAACTATGCACATATCCTATGAACTTTAATGACTGCACAGAAGACTTTGCATAAGCTGCATTTAAAATGCCCCGTTTTCCAAATGGACACGATGCTACTCATTCTTCCAGATTTGATTTCTGAATAAAACATGTCAGAGGTTAAATCCTCAAGATTGTCTGTTACTGTGGTAGCTTACTCCCCCATACCCTGTCCCACACATCCGAAGAACCATGTGCATAACCTAATCTCATTAAGCAGGGTTAGGGTAGAGCAAAGTCGAGCACTGTGAGCTTTACATGACTCTGCCAAATTAAAGGACTATAAACCCACACTGTGCAAAAGCACATGCATTGCTCTCCATCTTCAAACACATCAAAAAGGGATTCTGTAAATATTTAGGGCAGTATCTGTAGGCTTTTAAACAAGAGTAGGTGGTCTGAAGAAAGCAGTTGTTTGTGCTTTGTTACATGTTTTCTGGCATGGCTGATCAAAGTCTTTTAGTTACACTCGTTTTTATGGTTTGCTCTCGACATAATGAACTGTTTGAATAGCCGCACTATGATGCATTGTTGTTAAAACTGCAGACCTTATGAATGTTTTTAATGGTATATCATTCAAGAATCACAAGTATGCTTGATTGTGAAGACAAGGAGAGGGAAATAACACTCGTGACCACACACACACACACACACACACACACGGTGTTCTTGTTAAAATGCATCATTCCTGCTGTAATGGTTGGACCTGATCCAATAGAACTAAGTCCAAGAAATGACAAAATACATGCGTTGCTACGCTCAACTATTAAGTTCAGCTGTGGTTTCAGTGATGACGTTGCTTTCTGA
The DNA here is from genome assembly GCA_003731715.1 of Anabarilius grahami. Lineage (NCBI taxonomy): Eukaryota > Metazoa > Chordata > Actinopteri > Cypriniformes > Xenocyprididae > Anabarilius > Anabarilius grahami. Next base: position 227,203 of record RJVU01044332.1, read on the forward strand.
GACCTTTCCCAAGCACTTGTGATTGTTATTAGTGCATTTGCTCTGTACTCAAATAATAAGTTGGAAATCACATTTGTGGAGTTGCACGGTTGCAATGAAGATATCTATTGAATCCACTCTGCTTTTGGCACGCATTTGGATGTTTCGGGTTAACAAACCGGGACGGTGCCGCTTGCTTGACCAGTCTGGGTTGGGGGATTTTTAAAGACTCTTTAAGAGGGATTTGTAAAAAGACCATCAATAAAAGAGGCATTTCTGAGATCCCTTTGTTGACAGACAAACCTCTATTTGAATGTAAATTGGAATTGCCATCCTTTCAGGTGTTCACACCTGGAACTCTTGTAAATGAGCGAAGATAACGTGTTGCAGAAGCAGCGTTTTAGTTGCTTTAAGGTGTTTGGCTTAAACTTGCATTTTGCTCTTAGTGAAAAAATACTCCTGCCTTGCAATCATGCATTGCTTATACTGAAATGTGTGCTTTAATCGGATTACATGAAATATTCCCTTTGTGTTTCAGGAAAAGGATCTCACCACAGTTCTTAAACAGCCCTGCAGGACGACGTAACATTGGCTTGAGGAACTCGTCCTGTATCACCTCTCGACAACCATGGACTGTTTTCCCATGCTTTATTTTCTGTCGGTAAGTAGACCACACCCATCCAGTCTTAATTGTGTGACGGGGTTGTTACATATTTGGAGCAAATTAAAAGGCTTAGTCGTTCTTTACAACAAACAGTGGTCAATCAGGAGTTTTGCTTTCAGCTGTTTTATGTTGCGGTTTAAGCACTTGAAAATTGTAGGCTGCCATCTTTGTTTGACATCAGTTGTTATTACCAAGCTGTTGTTTGGTTTGACCCTTAAAGGGATAGTTCACCCGAAAATGAAAATTCTGTCATCATTTGCTCACCCACGTCATGTCATTCCTTTTATCTCAGTGTTTTTTTGTCCCTAAACTCTTAAAAATTGGCATCAATGGTTCCATGAAGTAACTTCAATTTAAAAAAAAAAAAAATTTATGGTGAATAAAGTTTTGTCAGATTATTAAAATGTTCTTGAAACTAAGAAGAACGGTTCTTTGGGGAACCAAAAATGGCATTTCTCCAAAAACCTTTTATTTTTTTTTATTTTTTTAAGTGTACACTGAAAGTCAATGGGGTCTAAACTTGTTTGAACTCTATATTTTCTTCTCTGAAGAAAGGATGACATGAGGGTGAGTAAATGATGACAGAATTATATTTAATGTTTTTGGTGAGCGATCCATTAAACTTCTCAGCTCATTTCTTAATGTTGTTGCAAACCGATTTTTAAACTATTGAATTATAAACATGTTATGGCATTTTTTTGGAATGAATAAGTTCTAATACACACATGAATCCAAACACTTCAACACAAAGATTATTGGAGTACTTTTAAGTTTTTTTTATTGGAGTAGTTTTGCGAATATTCTATTTCAGTCTTTCTAGTCCCAAATTTTACGTTTAATTCAATGTTACTTGCAAATTCTTTGTAATTACTTGTAAAATTTACTAGTAATTTGTAAGTGAAAATTGTTTCCTACACTAAAGTTTTTCAGTGTAGCTATAAGCTTAATTGTGTGCGTTGTTGCGTTCTGAAACATGCAATTCGGACTATCATGTATTTTTAGAAACAGTTTGAAGTGAATGTTGCTGAATAAGTTAGTTAAAGTTGGTGGAAAGGTGCCAAATTTTGTAGACAAAAAAGGTCAGTATTGTAGCGATATGTGTTGTAGTCACTTTACAACCAAGCAGATTTCTATTGGTCAGTGCGTCGAATCATGTGACCAACTTGAACCATTGCGAAATTTGTGTCTGGAAATCGTTTGTCCTCAAGTGAAATTGACAACCGTGTGCATTGCTATTAAAATGACTAGAAAATTTGCTTAAAATGTTCATAATAAGCTACTAAAACACATATAGCCTAATCACACAGTTATTTGAAGGAAACTCTGTCGCTCCCTTGAGTATGGAGGCCATGCTAAACGTGTTCAACGGGACCATGTACTCGCAACTCTGCCTTTAATGACTTTGTGTTTTTGATATGAACGTGTCGATGAGGAGGCAAACATCTGTCACTGAAGTCTTGCTTTTCTGTCTCCTTGTTCAACTGCCCACCAGAGACATCATGATTCCTGGTAATCGAATGCTGATGGTTATTTTATTATGCCGAGTCCTACTGGGAGAGAGCAGCTATGCTAGTCTAATACCCGAGGAAGGGAAGAAGAAAGTGTCGGCTCAGCACCTGGGTCAGAGTCATGAACTGCTGCGGGACTTTGAAGCCACACTGCTGCACATGTTTGGGCTGCAGAGGCGACCGCGACCCAGCTACTCGGCTGTCGTGCCCCAGTATCTGCTGGACCTGTATCGACTGCAGTCAGGGGAGGCGGAGGAGGCCGGAGCCCACGACGTCAGCTTCGATTATCCCGAAAGGTCCACCAGTCGAGCAAACACTGTGAGAGGATTCCATCATGAAGGTAAGACAGCAGAGACACTTCAGCAGTTTCCATTCAGTTATGAACATTAACTTTTTTGTCATTTTGCAAACATTATGGGAACGTTACTTTTGAATGTTTTCTGATACATTTAAAAAACATTCAATGCACGATGTATAAATAATGTTTTTGTGCCTACATTTTGAGAATGTTACTAAAGAGCAGATAACTTTGAACGAACGTTCTATTGATGTTACTGGAAGAACGTTTGTTCATAAGCTCTGAGAACATTCCTTGTTAGCTGGGATAGTTCAAACTCAACCCAATATTTAAAAAGAATTTTAAAAAGTCTATGCTTTTTCATGTGGATCCTGTTGAGGGACTTTTTCCTCAACATGCAATTATTTTTAATGCTACTCTGCAGATTTCTAAATAAACTCCTGTTGCTAACAATGTGGTCTCTTAGGCAGACAGGATTCCCTGAAAAATACAGTATAACCTTTTATAACCTTCGTAGTTACACTGTAAAAACCGGTAACCTGCAATTGTTACCTTAAAACGCTATTTCTACCTGATTTAACCTATAAAAATAGTTTTGCTGGTATAAATTGATGTAAGTAGGTTGGTTCGGTGATTTCAGGGACCAGTTTAATCTTTTAATAAAAGAGTGTGTTTATTTTAAACATATTCTGCACTTAAAAATGATACTTTTGACCAATTTTAAATTGTTACAGCTAAATATATTATTTTTTTCATATACTTTATTTCTGGATTGGTTCAAACCTTACATTTATTTAATTTAATATTAATCCAAAATATATATTTTCCCAAATACAAAAACATTCATAAAAGGTAATAATAATAAATATAAAGACCTATCATGGTTAATCAATATATTATATTTAGACACCAACCATTATATTTTTGGCCTTTTACAACTTAATTTCACCAAAAACAAAAGCTAAAATAGCTGTAATATGAAAAACAAATTACATTATTAATTTAGTTTACTTTCTGTAAATAAAGACAACTTTGAAATACTTTCATGTTTATATGTCTGATGTATTTTTCAAGTATGCATGCTGTTATTTACTAACAAAAAGAAAAATGAATAAAGCCTGCAATAATTCCTGCAGTCAGTAAAGCTATATCCAGTATGTGTTCTGTAATTTTATTTTATTAAAAGGAATTAAATAATTAAAAGTTCAAAAGGTATTTAAGGGAATAATGAAAAAGAAATAAGTATGGTAAAATTTCCAGGTCTATTTCAGTTATTAAGTAATCAATTTAAACTATTTGCAAATAATATTTAAAAAATATATATATATTCACTATATATTCTGATATGTCAAAAAACGCAAAAAGTTTTTTGTCTCGTCACATTCAGTTATGAATTAAATTAATCATATCGTATTAATCAAATAATAGCAGGTTTTTAATTCTAAAGGGTGAAATTTCATAAAAATGTCACTCATTCTGACAGTGATGAGCGCTGTTAGACCGCTGAGGCAGACCAGCCTAAAAATGTAACTTTTAAAACCATTGTCATTCTATCAACAAACAGAGCAGTGCATAATAGAGTACAGCAGAGCAGCATCAAAAATGTCAAATATTGGGGGGGACAATTTGGCCATTTCTAATTCTTGATGGGACTCAATGTCTATGTGTTTACGACCCTGGTTTGAACTGAAGTCCGGAACTGAACTCTCCAGGATCAGGACTGGGCACTGCTGATGTATGGGATAATAAAGAGTTAGTCATTATCACAAAATTAATCCAGACTGGGTGATTAGGACCATGAAGCGATTATTAGATGGATTATTAGACGTTGTCTTTTTAATACATTTTGAGAGCAGCAGTGTGCCGATTTTTGTTTGTTGACATTGAGGCGATTATTAGACGATTATATATTTTAATATTAAATTATTTGAGAACAATCTTAAAGGGTTAGTTAACCCAAAAATGAAAATTCTGTCATTAATTACTCACCCTCATGTCATTTCACACCCGTAAGACCTTCATTCATCTTCAGAACACAAATTAAGATATTTTAGTTGAAATCCGATGGTTCAGTGAGGCCTGAGCAATGACATTTCCTCTCTCAAGATCCATTAATGTACTAAAAACATATATAAATCAGTTCATGTGAGTACAGTGGTTCAATATTAATATTATAAAGCCACGAGAATATTTTTGGTGCGCCAAAAAAACAAAATAACGACTTATTTAGTGATGGCCGATTTCAAAACACTGCTTCAGGAAGATTCGGAGCGTTATGAATCTTTTGTGTCGAATCATGATTCGGATCGCGTGTCAAACCGCCAAACTGCTGAAATCACGTGACTTTGGCGCTCCGAACCGCTGATTCGACACGCTGATTCATAACGCTCCGAAGCTTCCTGAAGCAGTGTTTTGAAATCGGCCATCACTATATAAGTCGTTATTTTGTTTTTTTGGCGCACCAAAAATATTCTCGTGGCTTTATAATATTAATATTGAACCACTGTACTCACATGAACTGATTTACATATGTTTTTAGTACATTAATGCATCTTGAGAGAGGAAATGTCATTGCCGGCTATGCAGGCCTCACGGAGCCATCGGATTTCATCAAAAATATCTTTATTTGTGTTCCGAAGATGAACGCTTCTGCTGAGAAAAAATGAATGATCCATTACAACACTGATCTAGAAACAATACAAATGTCAACAATATTACAGTATTACTTTCTATATTATTGTTAATCTGAAAATCTAAGTTTAAAGCAATGCAATACAATGATGATTGAGAGATGAACGAATAAACCTTCCTCAAAAGATGATGATCATATTTGATGCTTACATTTAAAAAATGGTGTGTGGATAATCAAGTAAACCGTAGTTTTTCAGTAAGATTTGATCATGTTGATCATTTAGAGGCCTTTGAAATTTTCATATCAAATACGATGCAGTGTGTTTAATAGGGTTCATTTGCATTTGATCTTGACCTGTTTTCTGATGTTTCTCGTCTAGAGCACATGGAAGAGTTGCAGTCAGAGGGGTCACAGGAGACTCCGCTGCGCTTCATCTTCAATCTCAGCAGCATCCCCGAGGAGGAACTCATTTCTACCGCAGAGCTTCGTATCTACAGGCAACAAATAGATGATGCAATCTCAGATCCTCCACACATGGGAGACGAGGGTCTCCACCGAATAAACATATACGAGGTGCTGAAGCCCCCGCGGGCCGGGCAGCTCATCACGCAGCTCCTGGACACGCGGCTGGTGCGCCACAACACGTCCGGATGGGAGAGTTTCGACGTGAGTCCCGCCGTGCTGCGCTGGACCCGCGACAAGCGCTCCAACCACGGCCTCGCCTTGGAGGTCGTGCCGCTGAACCGGAGCCGCCGGCACCAGGGCCGGCACGTACGCGTAAGCCGTTCCTTGCATCCGCTTCCGGATGAAGACTGGGACCAGCTTCGCCCGCTGCTAGTCACGTTCGGGCACGACGGCAAGAGTCACCCGCTGACGCGGCGAGCGAAGCGCAGCCCCAAGCAAAGAGGCCGAAAGCGCAACCGCAACTGTCGGCGACACGCGCTCTACGTCGACTTCAGCGACGTGGGTTGGAACGACTGGATCGTGGCGCCGCCCGGATACCAGGCGTACTACTGTCACGGCGAGTGTCCGTTTCCATTGGCCGATCACCTGAACTCCACCAATCACGCTATCGTACAGACGCTGGTTAACTCGGTCAACACCAATATTCCCAAAGCCTGCTGCGTTCCCACCGAGCTCAGTGCAATTTCTATGCTCTACCTGGACGAGACGGACAGGGTGGTGCTGAAAAACTATCAGGAGATGGTGGTCGAGGGATGCGGCTGCCGCTGACCAGAGACACGGCCCACATTCACACACAAATATCCGTATGTGGACACTTATTTATAACTTCTGTGTTGAGATGTGTGTTTGTCTCATTTCTTGTCTGATCGATCATATATTTTGACAAAAAAGTATATATAAATATATATTTATATCAACATAAGTAAAAAAATAATAAAAGTGTCCATATTTTAATTATAATGCAGCTGTACAGCTTTCCATAATGTATATCAGACTGTATAAGGGTTTTTCTATGAGCTAGAAGAATTAGCCACTAAAAGTTTATTTACTGGTAGTATTTATTTCTTTAATACAATATACATTCACGGAAATAGTAATGCGTAGCCAAACGACCCCCTATTTGATCAGAACGCATCGTTTGTGTACTTAAAATAGAGCACTGTGTGAAATCCTAGGAAAACTGATTTTCTACTATATCAGTAAAAGGAATCAGATGTGTATTAATGTTTTGCATCAGCATGTGATTTACATGTTCCCAAAATAACTTTGTTGTTAAATAAATTGTGAAACATTCCAACAACAACGTGAGATTAATAAAGGGTAGTGTGCTGTTCTGTTATTAAAAGCTCAAAAACAAAAGATTTCTCACACACACTGGAAGGCACCCATATATACACCGATCAGGCATAACATTTTGAGCACCTTCCTAATATTGTGTTGGTCCCCTTTTGCTGCCAAAACAGCCCTGACCCGTCGAGGCATGGACTCCTCTAGACCCCTGAAGGTGTGCTGTGGTATCTGCACCAAGATGTTGCAGCAGATCCTTTAAGTCCTGTAAGTTGTGAGGTGGATCCTTCATGGATCGGACTTGTTTGTTCAGCACATCCCACAGACGCTCCATTGGATTGAGATCTGGGGAATTTGAAGGCTCAAACTCGTTGTTGTGCTCCTCAAACCATTCCTGAACCATTTCTGCTTTGTGGCAGGAGTATTATCCTGCTGAAAGAGCCACAGCCACCAGGGAATACCGTTTCCATGAAAGGGTGTACATGGTCTGAACAATGCTTAGGTAGGTGGTACGTGTCAAAGTAACATCCACATGGATGGCAGGACCCAAGGTTTCCCAGCAGAACATTGCCCAAAGCATCACATTGCCGGTGGACAGGGGTCAGCATGGGCACCCTGACTAGTCTGCAGCTGTGCAGCTCCATACGCAACAAACTGATGCACTGTGTATTCTGACACCTTTCTATCAGAACCAGCATTAACTTCTGGAGCAATTTGAGCTACAGGAGCTCGTCTGTTGGATCGGACCACACGGACCAGCCATCAATGAGCCTCGGCCGCCCATGACCCTGTCGCCGGTTCACCACTGCTCCTTCCTTGGAGCACTTTTGATAGATACTGACCAGTGCAGACCGGGAACACCCCACAAGAGCTGCAGTTTTGGTGATGCTCTGACCCAGTCGTCTCACCATCACAATTTGGTCCTTGTCAAACTCGCTCAAATCCTTACGCTTGCCCATTTTTCCTGCTTCTAACATCAACTTTGAGGACAAAATGTTCACTTGCTGCCTAATATATCCACCCACTGATGAAGAGATGATCAGTGTTATATTAATCAGTGCTCATAATGATATGCCTGATCGGTGTATTTTGTGAACTGTTATGAACTGCCTATGCTGAAACAACGTTGCTTGCATTTTAGCAATTCAAACCTCTACTGTATATTTGTCATAAAATTGCACCGTTTTAAAATATTATAATTTAGATGGTTTAATTAAGCTTTTAATCACAAAAGATTTATACATACACATGATTTCAGTGAAAAAGTCATCATTCATGGCATATTATACATATATAACCTAATGAGGACATTCACTTCTTCAGACAAAATTCCAAATATGTAAATACATTTCTATTCATACTCAAGAGTATGTTCTATAAAGTTTCCTTATAGTAATATTATAATTAGTGTTGATTACTTTGAATCAAGAAACAAAGATATCCATCTGAAGAATCCGTCAAGATCATATCTGGGTCATATTTTACCCGTTAATGACAATTAAGCACATTTATTCTCATTATTTTAATGCATTTTTTTTTTTTTTTTTACAATAATACAATAAAAATGATTATATTACAGTAATGATTAACTGATCAGAATGATCATTTCTCATGAAAACAATGCCAAAAAGTTCTTTACGCAAAATACACACACTTTATCTTTGGGTGAAATTGAATCTGAATGACTGTACAAAAAAACAAAGAGGTTCATGTGGTCAGAGCTGTGAATCAACACCTCTCAGCTGGAAAACAGTAAAGCGATGAGTGACAGTGGGTCAGTGCAAGTGGAAGATATTTTAGTGGAGATTTAGAGAAGATAGGGTGTGCATATCACAGAAATCTTTATTATTATTCTTAATGCATATGCGGTCTTTATATGATTAGACAGAGGGAAATGTGGTTAGTGGACATGACACAAGCTGGAGAGCTAAATGACTTCCTGATTTCATAACTAATACTAATATCAGTCGATTCCAACAGAAGTAGCAGCACACGACACGACCCCATGATTTCACACCACTCCTGCAGCACCAGCCCGTCTCTGATCGCGCAATAATAGCGTCTAGACTGCGTGACGCGCGCGCACCGGTGAGACTGAATGGGAGTGACACTTGCGTGGATCTGGCGCTGCGCACGTCGCGACGCGAGAGCAAATCAAAGGTGAGACGGCGTGTCTCCATCAGCAGACTGAATACAGACGCCTGTCAGGCTCTAATCACTCATTTACTGCCCTATTCCACGAGAACAGCAGCGGAAGCGCTTTGAACCGTCAGTAAGCATCTCTGTCCGATCATCTTAAGGGTTAATCGATCAGATCCTCTGATGTTACTCACAGCTCTTGCCAGAAATACTGTAAAGACTTCAGTCATAACTTGGATTCCGTCATAATGGGACAAAAAAAGAAAATAAAAGAATATCTTAGAATTAAAAAAATAGGATCCAAGGATAAAGTGAAATGCCAACAGGAGAGTTTCAGTGGATATTGCATTTCCAGTAGGATTGATTAGGAAATTATGATGGAATAGCCAATAGGAGTGCTTTAGGATTTCTGACTGGTGTGAAAAGAAGACAGGTGTCTAAACAATCTTGTCAGGAATTAATTGATTAATAAATGTAAAAATAATCATTCTTTTGCTTTACATGATTTACTACTTATGTAATTATCAGGATTGCACTCACATAGTTGTTACCAAAATTGACAGAATTGTAATAGAATGTTTGTAAACATTATTGAAAGATAGGCCCTTTTTTTAATTTAATTATTTTTGGATTTTGGGAAAATAGGATATACAACAGTGCTGAAGGCACACCTTAAGAAAACATGTGCTTTTCACTACGCCCATAATGTACGATTGCAGAAAAAATGTGTTTGTATTGAACATTTATGGAGCAAAAGATTTTGTGTGAAAATAAATCATAAAAGTGGTTTATTTTGTTTAAAAGTCTTACAAATGTATGAGGTGGTGAGGTGTGACCACAGACACAACAGCAACGACAACAATATATTGATACTTTAGCTAAAATAATATGATTTTAATAGAGATGCACCAATACTAGATTTCTCCACCGATACCAATAGTTGATCATTCAGAGTGATATCTGTCGATACCAATATTGATACCGATAGTTTGGGGTAATTTCATTATAATTAATAATTAATCACTATATTTTTATTTATTATATTTTGAAAGAAATGCAAATAAAAACTTTATTCTCTCCATTTCATCAACATGTTTCAGAGTAACTGGTATCAGTTATAAACAAACACATTACTCAAATTAATATTAACACACATTAACTAAGTTCTGAAGATTAAATTAATATTTCCTAGCTTTCTGAATGTTATTAATTCATATAACTACTATTAATATTGAACATCAAACTGATTTCTTAGCATTTTCTTTACACAAAGTCCAAATTCAGTGCATTTTCCTGACCTCTTTTGATTGACAGGATATATCGGCCCCGACTATCAGCTGTTTTTAAACTATCGGCTAATAGCTGAGAGTGTGAAAATGTGCTTTTATCGGACAATACCGATTATTGGCCGATATATCAGTGCATCTTTAGTTTTTAATAATGTCTAAAGTCTTAATAAAGTTAATATGATATGATTAATATCATATTTTTAAATATGATGGTTTTATTATAAATGTGGTGATTATCTCTAAGGTGGATATCCAACTTAATATATGATATTTACTATCTGAATCCAACCATGTCATGTCAATAAATGGAAAAATGTTTATTATCATATTAATTATTTTGTCTTTCTCCCCAACATTAGTGGGCAAAAGGGGGCATTGCCTCCTCAGATCTGATTTGTGCCCCCTCAGATTCAATTTGTCCCCCCTTCACCCCCGAAATGCGATCGATTTTAACCCTTTGATGCATATGATCACACCGGTGTGATTAACGTTCAGTGCATCACTGATAAATTCAAACCTGCTTTTGCACTGCTGGACGCACTCACTGCTTTTCATATTTCACAACTATTCAGTGTTTTCAATCACATAATGTTTATTTGAGGTTTAAATAGACATTTTAATGAAGTACTAGGCTAAAAGACATTTATAGTTTGTTAAATGCAAATTCAATACACTGATATGGAAGCTGCAATAATCCTTTCAATTATAATTTGACAAAGTTTTTTATTCACATCCGATACATTGCATATGAAACAAAGTTTACTCTCTTCTCCCCGTTCACCAGCCACACTTACGTTTATGTATTTTTGGGGAAAATGGATGAATTCACGTGATGTAAATCTGACAGATCAAAGCATCAACTAACATGATCATTATAAAGGTGTTTAAACAACAAAACACATTCACTTCCACATATTTGACAATTGGAATATATCATATAATTTATGATATAGTTAACAAGTTTGTGAATATTTTGAATAAAAAAGGAAAAACGAAATAAACACGATACCTGTCATAATGTGGCTGCATGATGCATTAAAATAATGTTATAAAATAACGGTCTCTTTAAAAGAAAACTCATGCTGGGGGCTCAGCTATAATAAAGATCTCCTAAAATATAGATACCCCCCCCCACACCACTGGCCCCCTCCAGAATTATGAGTTTGTGTGTCCTGGCGCCGGCTCTTAGGGCACTGTTTACCCCAAATACCATACTTCACATATTCTTCCGTTATGGAAAAGCTGTTGCTTTAAAGGGTTAGTTCACCCAAAAATGAAATTTCTGTCATTAATTACTCTCCCTCATGTCGTTCCACACCCGTAAGACTTTCGTTCATCTTCAGAACACAAATTAAGATATTTTTGAAGAAATCCGAGAGGTTTATAACTCGTCCATAGACAGCAATATGATCAACACTTTCAAGGTCCAGAAAGGTACTAAAGACATGGTTAAAACAGTCATGTGACTGCGGTGGATCAACCTTAATGTTATGAAAAATACTTTTTGTGCGCAAAAACAAAACAAAAATAACTTTATTCAACAATCTCTTCTCTTCTGTGTCATTCTCATACGTTGTCTACGTCCAGGTTCACTGACTCATTATTGTCCGGCTCCTGCGTCAGCATCACACGCATGCGTCACATGATCAGCGTCGGCCAATACTGAGCCGGCATCCGGAAGTAAACATGGAAGCGCTGAACGTAAAGAGCGTAGGAGAAGATATTGTTGAATAAAGTTGTTATTTTGTTTTGCTTTTGCACACAAAAATTTATTCTCGTCTCTTCATAACATTAAGGTTGATCCACCGCAGTCACATGACTGTTTTAACCATGTCTTTAGTACCTTTCTGGACCTTGAAAGTGTTGATTATATTGCTGTCTATGGACAAGTCATATACCTCTCGGATTTCATCAAATATATCTTAATTTGTGTTCTGAAGATGAATGAAGGTCTTACGGGTGTGGAACGACATGAGGGAGAGTAATTAATGACAGAATTTGTTTTTGGGTGAACTAACCCTTTAATTGCCTTGAATGCTTTTGCAAATATGCCTTAAAAAAAAAAAGTTCTCAAGAAATGATATGAAAAAATTCAGACATTTTCATGTTTCCTCAGATGAACCAATTACAGCGATTATCATGTAAAAGAAGCAGCATCGCATCTAATCTTTGAAGAGGTAAAAAGCCCTCAACATTTGTCTTCTCTCTTTGCAAAGCTTTAGTCAAATTACCTCAGCCTGGAGGTAGAGGCTTGCCACTTTTCCTTTGAAGACTATATCAGACACAGGTTTGTCAGATGAGGGAAGGTAGGAATTTCATTTTGAAGTGGCTTAGGGCAGAGCATGAGCTTTTCCAAGGTTTCTTGGAGCAGATGCACATCAACTGGCCTCCCTCCATCAAGATAACATCGCTCATAATCACACCAAACTCTGTCAGAAAGATGCCTACAGTCACCTGATGCCGTTTCAACAAAACTTTGGTGCAATGGTGAAAATTTCCTAAAAAAATGTTTCTATTCAGAGGCCAAAAAAGTGCAGTGTGCTCAGTGCAAAGACTAAATGTTTTCGATTCACTTGCATCATCATCAGTATCACAACGGACACATCAGATTCTACAAATTTTGTGTGCAAGCTTCAACTCATGTTGGACAAAGTAACTTTTTTAAAATGTCTAATTTGTACTCAATGTCAATGCCCGAGTCTGATCTAATGGTCTCTTTATGTGCTTGTAGTGAGGCGGTTGTTTTAGATACAGTGCTGTCCGTCAGTAGACTGAAGGTGTGTTGTTGAGCGAGAGTTTCTCTCTGTGCGGTCCTCAGCTCAGACTTGTTTCATCATGCACCCGTGCAGCACCTCTTAGCAGTGGATGTGTGGCTTGTTTTGATGGGAGGATCAGTTGGCTAGTAACGGCTGATGTCAGTGCAGGTGGAGGTCAGATCCTCTTGTTTCACTGCGCCGTATTCATACGCAGCCCCAAGTGTATGGAGCGGGAGCCAAGCGGGTGACACACTAGAAGCGGCAGGGTTATTCATGTCACACAGCCTCGGCCTGGTCCTTTGCTCTGGGGTCTGACTCAACTAATTCAACTGACCACACAGCTAACGCTCAGGGAACGCTCTCAGACGTTATGAACAAACATTCTTTTCTAGTAACGTTAATAAAACGTTCGTTCAGAGTTCTCTGGTCTTTAATAATGTTCTCAAAACGTTAGCACAAAAACATTATTTAAAGATGTAATATAAGTGTCTGGTGTTTCAGCTCAAAATACCACATGGATTTTGTATTACACCATGCCTATTTTTGGGTGGGAGAAAAAATGCACTGATTTGGTGTGTGTACACTCTAAAAAATGCTGGGTTAAAAACAACCCAAGTTGGGTTGAAAATGGACAAACCCAGCGATTGGGTTGTTTTGACCCAGCAGTTGGGTTAAATGTTTGCCCAACCTGCTGGGTAGTTTTATTTAACCCAACGATTGTTTACAAATTGCTATATGTCTGGCTTAAAATGAACCCAAAATAGGTTGGAAATTAAAAATCAGACTCATAATTACTAGAGGCAACAATAATAATCAAAAAGATGAGCATTTATTAATAAGCAATTTAATAAATGTTTATTGTTTAAATATTATTCAAAAAAAGTATTAATAAATGTTTGTTTATTAAACATATTAATAAATGTTAATTTCCAACATATTTTGGGTTCATTTTAAGCAAGAAATACAGTAATTTTTAAACAATATTTGGGTTAAATAAAACTACCCAGCAGGTTGGGCAAACATTTAACCCAGCCGCTGGGTTAAAACAACCCAATCGCTGGGTTTGTCCATTTTCAACCCAACTTGGGTTGTTTTTAACCCAGCATTTTTTAGAGTGTACCTTTAAATGCAAATGAACTCATGCTCCCCGCCCCCAAGCTCACGATTCCAATACACTGAGGCATAAACAATACAGGAGAAGCTCACACAGCAAATATAACTCTCAAAATGGATCATTACAAACTGTTTGTGATGCAGCATATCAGATCACGTATGGCATGTGTTTTGTGGATGTTTGCTAACATTCAATTCTGAATGGGTTTGATAGCGTGCTGCAACGTTCTCATACACCGGTGTCGCTTAGGAAAACAAAACGGCGGCGCCGTGGGTGGAAACGTGCAGATTAAGGGGCGGTAATATTATAATAAGATCCCCTTCCTATGTCACAAGGAGAGTGAAATCTGAGCGGCTCGTTTTTTCACATGCTTGCAGAGAAAGGCTTACCAAAACAAAGTTACTGGGTTGTTCTTTTTCATGTTTTCTGGGTTGGTAGATGCACCGGGGACCCGATTATAGCATTTAAACACGGAAAAACTTGTGTTTTCATGATATGTCCCCGTTTAAATAGGAACATTTTTACCTTAAAGGTTATTTGGATGTTCACCTAACGTTTTTTAATGTTACTTGTTTTAGAACATTCAAAAGAAACGTTTCCATAATGTTTGAAGAATGATAAAATGGAATGTTTCTTTAACATTTGCATAACCAAGAAAAAAAGAAAAAAACATGACATTTTGAAATTCAGAAATAACGTTTTTATTACTTATACAGAATAATCGGTAACACTTTACAATAAGGTTCGTTAGTTAACATGAACTAATAATGAACTGCACTTCTACAGCATTTATTAATACATTATTAAATTCAAGAGTTGTATTTGTTAACATTAGTTACACTGTGAACTAACATAAACAATGAACAGCTGGATTTTTATTAACTAACCTTTAACAAAAACTAACAAATACAGTAACAAATGTATTGCTCATGGTTAGTTCATGTTAGTTAATACATTAACTAATGTTAACAAATGAACCTTATTGTAAAGTGTTACCGAATAATCTTAAAATCACAAAATCAAACACAGGAGATTGTTGGAGATTATAGTAAAGACAACCACTAAACACTCACACAATAAACAATATCGAACAAAGGAACCGAGGAAACTAATTGCATATATAGCAGGGAGATATTAACTAGAATAGAAACAGGTGTGACTAAAATTAAGAAACATTGGGACTAATGACAGTGAACATAGGCAAAAGAAAACAGGGAACAGAATGAAAACAGAACCAAAACAGAGCACACATGTGACAGATCGCTAATGAGGGAATGATCACTGCTAAAACTCAATCTTTGCCTCAAAGGAACCTCTAAAAATGGCATGTTCACTCAGATTTTGCTAGTACACAAATAATTACAAAGAACCGGCAAGTAACACATTGATTTAAACGTAAAATTCAAGTAAAAAAACATGGTTATCTTTTTTTTTTTTTTACATCAAAAAATAATTTTTGACAGTGCAGTTAAAAGTCACGGGCAAAAGCATCTCTATTCAACCCCAGTTGGCCCAAAATTTAAAAGCAGCTTTTTCACACAAATTATTCAGAAAAAAAGTAGAAAAACCTGTTTATTATTTGAGCTGTAAAGTTGTTGTCCTTGAGATGGCACATTGAAAACTTTACACAGACAAATTTAGTAAGTGATTCTACAGCATGTATTTTAATGTTTATTCCTGCTCCTGTTTACTCTTAATGTAAGACAAAAATGAGAGATGAATTTCTCTGTAATCAACATTAAAGCCACAAATTCTGTCGACAGAGTTTAAAGGGGACCTATTATGCCCCTTTCACAAGATGTAATATAAGATCTCCAGAATGTGTCTGTGAAGTTTCAGCTCAAAATACCCCACAGATCATTTATTAGAGCTTGTCAAATTTGCCCCTATTTGGGTGTGAGCAAAAACACGCCGTTTTTGTGTGTGTCCCTTTAAATGCAAATGAGCAGCTGCTCCCGCCCCCTTTCCAGAAGAGGGCGGAGCTTTAACAGCTCAACAACAACAAAGCTGGAGAATCTCACGCAGACAAAATGAGGATTGTCAGTAACGGTGTTCAGCCTTACATTGTTCAAACCGGAGTCGACACTGATGGAGAGACTCAGGAAGAAGTTACAACTTTTAGAATGAAACTGGACGTTTCTGAATGGTTAGTGGATAAATGTATGTAGTTGCTGTGGAGTTGATTCAACTCATCCACTAGCATGTGCCGTCATGTTCATCTTTTGTGTTGAATTGACCCTCGTTTGTGAAGCAGTCCGGCGTAAAATGACAACAACAACACTCGACTACAACAACTCTTCCTCTTCTCTAAAGCAGCCCGACATGGCCCCGCCCCTTTTGTTGAGTGTTCTCAGGGGCGGGGTTTATGCAAATTTTGGGGTTTGTGATGTCACTAACTTGGGAAGAAGCTCATTGTAGTCCCTACCAGCCGTTTGTTGTAGTCCTTAAACAGTGATTTATGTAAAAGAAAATATCTCCTTCGCACTGAACTTTGAGCGACGTAACTTTGCAGATGTTGTTTATGCTCAAACAGCAACATTACACACTAACTAAAGTTAAAAAAGTGAAATCATAATAACCACCCCTTTAACTCGTATTAAACCCAGAATGTTCCTTTAATACCAGATTTATTAAGGCCAAAATACTGTTTTGTACATCCCATTACTTAGTACACGAATGCCAAATTTGACTTTTTTGACAAATTCAAGAGCGTCACTACAGAACCGGTTCTCTGTTTTCTGCTGTAAATACCTCCATTATTCTGAGAATTATTCAGAGAGATGAGAAACATGAGACACATATGAGATTGCTTGAGTCTGTTTTGTCAGTAGAAACTTACCAAACAAGTCTCAGTTTGGTCTCACAGCTGTCTAGAAGAAAGAAATGAATTTTCTTTCTTATGGTTCAAAAACTAATTTTCACTTGAGGTCATTCTCAGATCTCAGATGCAGGGAAGAGCTGCTCCATTGTCGGGTTTGTGCACCTGTCAGTGATGGGTTTGTCTGGAAAACGCAGACGAGATAATTAGAAGGGCTGTTCACATACTTTTGACATGTAATGTGTATATAAAACATTAATGATCTGAAAAGATGGATCTCGTGGCAGTGATCACGTTATGGTACCTTGCACTTTGTTTCTGATTGCTCTAAACGACCTGTCATTTCTCTTTCAGTGGAAACACTTTGATGTGAGGATGTGAAGGCCCTTTTGTTTTCAGTGTAATTTTGGTGCCGGTAGCGTGTCTCAGCGGTGGGGATCTCTTCCCTGTTGTTGTGCAGTTTCATTAGGTACAACTAATGAAAAGATGGCCCTCGGATATCCCCGCTGGTGACTGTCCACTGGTCTCTACTTATTTCCCATCATCCCTCTTAACCCTTCAAACAGGTGTGCTTCCCTCATGTTTGAAGTCGCTGCCCGTGGCGCTGAAGACACTCAACAATCAGCAGTCAAAAAAGTCCTTGTTTTTAGGCATTTGGCATTTTGACTAATGGACATTTCTGTCTATTTACTCACCATTTCAAACCTGTCCGATTTTTTTATTTTTTTTGGTGCAACATGAAAGAGTTTTTCCCTCACACCTCATTCCATACAATGGCAGATCACAGCGACCACATCTGTCAAGAATCAAAAAAGCACCATAAAAGTATCGCAAAAAATAGTATGCATTGTGTGAGGAACAAACAAACTGTAAGTCATTATTCACTGAAAATATTACCCTACGTGAATGCTCTGAAATCTAATGTGTGGTTGGTTTCAGATTCAAAAATGCCAAAACACCACTGGCTCTTGTGTGTGTCCTAGCTGAACGGGGCCTGGCACTTTTTGAAAATGTGGAATATAGAATGGGATTTAAGTGCTGCAGTGGAGGAGATTGTCAAAGAATAATAGCTTACATTTGGGTACATGTAGCATGACATAAAGCATCATATGACTTACAGAGTCATATACACTACCATTCAAAATTTTGGGGTTTGAGTTTCTGAAAGAAGTCTTTTCTGCTCAACAAGGCTGCATTTATTTGATCAAAATATAGTAAGAACAGTAATATTGTGAAATATTATTACAGTTCTTTTTACAGTTCTTTTTCTATTTTAAAATGTAATTTATTCCTGTGATGGCAAAGCTGAATTGCTCAAGAAACCTTTCTTTTTATTATCAATATTGAAAACTGTTGTTCTTCTTAATATTTTTGTGGTAACCATGATTTTTTTCAGGATTCTTTGATGAATAGAAAGTCCAAACGAAAAGCATTTTTTTAAAATATAATTTTAAAATGTCTTTACTGTCACTTTTCATCAAGTTAATATGGAAGACCATTTCTACAATAAAAGAAAAAAAAAATCATAATTTCGTAAATCATTAAAGTCAAAAATCTGAGATAAACAGTCAAAATTAAGAGACAAAAAAATCAAAATTATGAAACAAAAATCATAATTATGACATAAAAATTCAAACTTATGACATAGCAAGTCATAATTCTGAGACAAAAAGTCAAAATTATGAAACAAAAAGTCATAATTCTGATATAAAAAGTCAAAATTCTGAGATAAACAGTCAAAATTAAGAGACAAAAAGTCAAAATTTAGATAATAAGTCAAAATTATGAAACTAAAAGTCATAATTATGACATAAAAATTCAAATTTATGGCATACTAAGTCATAATTCTGATATAAAAACTCAAAATTATGAAACAAAAAGTCATAATTATGACATAGAAAGTCAAACTTATGACATAAGTCATAATTCTGACATAAAAAGTAAAAAAAATTAAGAGACAAAAAGTCAAAATTGAGATAAAAAGTCAAGATTATGAAACAAAAAGTCATAATTATGACAAAAATTCAAACTTATGACATAGCAAGTCATAATTCTGAGACAAAAGTCAAAATTGAGATAAAAGTCATAATTATGAGATAAAAAGTCAAACTTATGGCATACCAAGTCATAATTCTAATATAAAAAGTCAAAATTATGAAGCAAAAAGTCATAATTCTGATATAAAAAGTCAAAATTATGAAGCAAAAAGTCATAATTCTGATATAAAAAGTCAAAATTCTGAGATAAACAGTCAAAATTAAGAGACAAAAAGTCCAAATTTAGATAATAAGTCAAAATTATGAAACAAAAAGTCATAATTACGACATAAAAATTCAAACTTATGGCATTCTAAGTCATAATTCTGATATAAAAACTCAAAATTATGAAACAAAAAGTCATAATTATGACATAAAAAGTCAAAATTGAGATAAAAAGACTCAATTATATAACTACTTTGATCTTAGAATTTCAACTTTTACATCTCATTATTATCATTTACAAAAACAGTTTTTTTTTTCGTTTTTTTTTCCTTATGTGGTGGAAATGGACTTCCATGATTTATTATGTACTTGCTGAAAAAAAAGAATGAATTTCTTTAAAAAACAAACAAACAAACAAACTGACCACAAACATTTGAAGGATGGTTTAGAAGCTGAACAGTTGTCTTTACTATGAATCTTGGGGTGAACTGTTCATTTAAAAGCACACAATCAAGACAGATTAGGACTGTTACAGCTCTGAGGTTGTGTTAATACGTGATGGAAAAAGACGTTCAGAGAGCAGTCTTGAATCAGTGCGCTTCTCAGAGATCCTCTGTGGATGTTTTTTCTCCTCACAGACAGGTGAGCGAGGCTTTGAACACTGCCGTTTGAAAGCGCAAATGCGAAACAAGATCCGTAACTCGATCACGGGGCAATTAGAGCCACAATAGAATGCTTATTTATTTGACTTCCTTTGATTTTCAAATGATGCTTTAAGAAAACAAAATGAAAATGAGCTTCACTGATATGATTATAGTCGCATTTGTCATTTGAACACAGTTTCTCTTCTTGGAGTTGGTGTCACCTCTTGAGCAGGGTTAAAAGCGGATTTGTTAGCGAAGGGTTCGAAGCGCACCACAGTCAACCTTTTTCTCATGTTTGTAGACAGACGGGGAGGGCAGTCGGAGGAGGAGGGGGCAATTCCCACCCTTTTCCTTTTTTCTGCTAGTATTCTTCTCTGAAAGGAGTGTGACCACCGGATCCGCCTGGGATGAAATGTCATATCTCAGAGTGATCTTTATCGCTTAATTGCTTCCTTTGTCTCCCATGATTCCCCAGGCCCTACCGTGACTCTGTGGGCAGGCCGGGCTTTGAAGTGTCAGGGGAGGTTATAGGGATACGGACTGAGCCGTGATGCTGGACGAGACTGGGAGGTGCTGTGATGTGTCTGACGGCTAGCTGCTCCTGCTGCGCTAAAGTTACCTGACCGAGAAAAACACACTAAACCATGCTAAATAACACCGCTTTACACAGCCAGCATTTACTGATAAACAGGTTGTTGTCCAGCTTCCTAAAAGAAGGAATAATTCACACAAAAATACTTTTTACTATTCTTACTGAGATAAAAAGTCAAAATTGACATACTATACTAAGTCATAATTATGAGATAAAGACTTCAAATATCATAATGATAACTACAAACTACTAAGAACTACAAAACATGACGCAAGACAGGAAACAGTACAAAAGTCCACAAAACACACAGGGAGGACATCCCCTCTTAAGAGCGGATTCCAGACAGTCCCAAGAAAACACACAACAAAAGTCCAGGTGGGAGGTGGAGCGGAGGCAGAACGGGGCGGGATGGAGGGCCATGTCCATGGAGTGGAAGGGAACCAGGAGACTGAGGAAACCAAGGTGGAGCAGGCAAAGCAGAAGACCAGGGAGGAGCAGGCTTGGCAGGTGGCCAGGGCAGAGCAGATGACAACCACAGCAGTGCAGTCGGGCTAAAGACCTCCACAGAGGATCAGATGACAATCACAGCAGTGCAGCCAGGGCTGAAGACCTCCACGGTGGAGCAGATGACCACCACAGCAGTGCAGTTGGGCTGAAGATCTCCATGGTGAAGCAGATGACCACCACAGCAGTGCAGTTGGGCTGAAGATCTCCACGGTGGAGCAGATGACAATCACAGCAGTGCAGTTGGGCTGAAGATCTCCACGGTGGAGCAGATAACCACCACAGCAGTGCAGTCAGGGCTGAAGACCTCCACAGAGGATCAGATGACAATCACAGCAGTGCAGTTGGGCTGAAGACCTCCACGGTGGAGCAGATGACCACCACAGCAGTGCAGTCGGGCTGAAGATCTCCACGGTGGAGCAGATGACCACCACAGCAGTGCAGTCGGGGCTGAAGATCTCCACAGTGGAGCAGAAGACAATCACAGCAGTGCAGTTGGGCTGAAGATCTCCACGGTGGAGCAGATGACCACCACAGCAGTGCAGTTGGGGCTGAAGATCTCCACGGTGGAGCAGATGACCACCACAGCAGTACAGTTGGGGCTGAAGATCTCCACGGTGGAGCAGGTGACCACCACAGCAGTGCAGTTGGGCTGAAGATCTCCATGGTAGAGCAGATGACCACCACAGCAGTGCAGTCGGGGCTGAAGACCTCCACAGAGGATCAGATGACAATCACAGCAGTGCAGTCAGGGCTGAAGACCTCCACGGTGGAGCAGATGACCACCACAGCAGTGCAGTTGGGCTGAAGATCTCCACGGTGGAGCAGGTGACCACCACAGCAGTGCAGTCGGCCTGAAGATCTCCACGGTGGAGCAGATGACCACCACAGCAGTGCAGTCGGGGCTGAAGACCTCCACAGAGGATCAGATGACAATCACAGCAGTGCAGTCGGGCTGAAGATCTCCACGGTGAAGCAGATGACCACCACAGCAGTGCAGTCGGGGCTGAAGATCTCCATGGTGGAGCAGATGACCACCACAGCAGTGCAGTCGGGGCTGAAGATCTCCACAGTGGAGCAGAAGACCACCACAGCCGATCAGGTGAAACTGTAACAGAAGGCACAGAGAGGTTAGGGTCAGGGCGTAACAAGGCTGGCAGGAAGCTCAAGTGTGACCTCCGTGGTCATATCCAGGCAGACAGGAAGTTCAGGGATGGATCTTGGCTTGTGTTTGTTGTCAATAATGTCACACCTGGTGCAGCGTGTTGGAGGGGCAGATTATCACTGAATAAAGCTTTCCTGTAGCTCAGTGGTTAGAGCATGGCACTAGCAAGTGCCAGGGGAAGTCGTGGCCTAATGGATAGAGAGTCGGACTTGTAACCCAAAGGTCATGGGTTCGAGTCTCAGGTCCGGCAGGGATTGTCGGTGAGGGGAGTGAATGTCCAGCGCTCTCCCCACCCTCAATACCACGACTGAGGTGAGACCCTTGAGCAAGGCACCGTACCCCCAACTGCTCCCCGGGCGCCGCAGCAATGGCTGCCCACTGCTCCGGGTGTGTGTTCACGGTGTGTGTGTTCACTGCTGTGTGTGTGCACTTGGATGGGTTAAATGCAGAGCACAAATTCCGAGTATGGGTCACCATACTTGGCCACATGTCACTTCACTTCACTTCAATGCCAAGGTCATGGGTTCGATCCCAGGGATTGCACATACTCCGATACAAATGTATAGTATAATGCAATGTAAGTCGCTTTGGATAAAATCGTCTGCCAAATGCATAAATGTAAATGTAAATGTAATCACTGAATAAAGACTTGCATTTTGGTCTGTTTCTTACACTAAATCCCTCTTCAGGCGGTAATTGTTTGTCATGTGTACGTAAGGTAATTTCAGCATTTACAGGCATTTTACTGCCATCCGAATCTGGAATCTGTTTACTTCCACCACCCACATAAATATTCCCGGCTGAATTACCTACTGTTATTTGACAAACACAGAGTTTGTGTGGTAATTTAATTCTGTCTGAATCCACATCCCTGAGTTTACAAGAAGGGATCAAGTCATTATGTGAAGATTGTAAATGCCTTTTGGCCACTGCCAAGCTCTGTACGGTAACTGTTGAGCTTTTTAATGCTGGTAACTGTTAAGAAGAAGAATATTACATCACCATTACAGTGAATTGGCGCTGTTAGAAAGAAAAAAAGAGACTTTAAAATATTTATATACATGTATATAAATTAGCACAACATAATCATTTTACTAGTTGAACAAGTAGCTGAGTAAAATGTTTACCTTATGTAAATAAGAGTTTGCGTTAACTTATTTCTGCTCATTTTAAAACGGAGATAAAATGCATGACAGAAAACTACAGTGCATCAATTTCCTATTTTAAGTAGGATACTTAAACAACCAAAAACTGAATTGGATCATTAAATTAAATATGAATTTATCTATATTATTCCAAGCATATGACCTTTTGTTTACAGCTGAGCTGATAATCATGTGACTGACCGCGTGAGCAGAAAGTTCCCGGGTTTGAAGGATCACAGAACTTGCTCCTCCACTGTGAATTAAACAGAATGCATTAGTTTTATCACTGAGGTGCTATGCAAATGTATTTTTACAGGCGTCTACATGAAAAACAATTACTGTCTAAATATGGCTAAAGCTGTCATTTGACTTCAGAGGATCTGGCATATAAGTTACAAGGACTTTATGATACTTTTATCATATTTATTCGATGCTTATATGTCCTTTTAAAGCACTGTGAACCAGGGCTGGAGAGGAGCCCATTTCCAGCCCACAAACCCACCGCCTACATCTACTGTACTGCATATGTGGATTCACTCTTTCTCTCTCGGTATGTGTGTGTGTGTGTGTGTGTGTGTGTGAGTGTAAGTGAGAGAGAGAGAGAGCATGTATGATCTCTGCCAAGTGACAAGACACTTTTTAATGCATAGAGTACAATTTTAAAAGTTAAGATGTGCGACTTGCCGCTTTCCGTGTGTCTCTCAAAAATGAACTAGACTATGGCAAGCTGTTTTGACTTTTATTCATTCGCAGGATATGAATTCTTGAATTTAACAATTAAATTTTCACTAGTTTAAATGCTAATTCTTGATATCAGGAATTAGATTTCTACTAGTAAAAATGTGAATTATTGATATCAACAATGACGTCATTACTCACAGTAATCGAATTCTTGATATCAGGAAGTAAATTTCAACTAGTAAAAAAATATTATTCTTGATATCAAGAATTTATATTCTGGGAATGGCAATAGGCAAGGCATTTTGACTTTTAATCATTCACAGGATATGAATTTGTTATATCAAGAATTCAACTTTCACTAGTTAATATGCTAATTCTTGATATCAGAAATTGGATTTCAACCAGTAACAATGGCATTTTTTGATATCAGGAATTTCATTTCCACTAGTAAAAATGTGAATTCTTGATATCAGCAATCAACTCACAGAAATGCAAATACTTGATATAAAAAATTTTATTTCAACTAGTAAAAACTATAATTCTTGATATCTGTAATTGTATTTTCACTAGTTAAATATCACCATAGGCTGCCGTTCAAATTCAAGTGTTGATATCAAGAATTTATTTTTTGAAATTCCAATTTCAAATATCAGAAATACAATTCTTTCTAGTAAAAACCATCAGTCTTGATATCAGTAATTGCGTGGTTACTAGTGCAAATGTCTATTCTTGATATCAACAACTGAATTTGAATGGCAGCCAATGGTGACATTTGTTACTAGTTGAAATTCAATTCTTGATATTAAGACTTTGTATTTTAACTAGTGAAAATTGAATTGTTGATATCAAGAATTCATATCCTGTGAATGAATAAAAGTCCCGTGTGAAACCGCATTTATGTCTAAGTGGAAGCTACTGCCGCCCAATTTATGAGCAGCCCGTCGGGAATTCTCCCGTTTCTCCTGATGCCACTCCATTTATGTTCCACAAAAAAGCATACAGGTTTGGAGTGGCATGAGGGAGCACATAAATGTTCAGTAAAAGCATTCAGTGATATACTTTCCATGTTGTTACAGTACAGCTCCAACTAAAGGTCAGCCCAATCCCTCCACAGGGCCGTGAGCAGATGTTCACTTTGGTGTGGGAGCGAGCCAAATATGAAACAAATGTGAAAAATTTTACATGAGAAAAAAAATCAAAGCAGGGAGGAGCACTCCACTGCTTTCAAACATCAGTTGGGACGTGTTTAAGGAAAGACAGCTGTGATGAACACGGGACTGATGTAGTACCCTGATGCAACCAGGCCTCTGAGCACCATTAACAACCACACACATAAAACATACGACAACCTATCGAAACTCTGTAAGGAATGAGACATCATGTATGTGTGAAAGTTCAGGCTAATATCAACAGGCATCAGTAACAGCTGGAGATGGGGCAGATCTTTGCACCATCTGGTGGTAGGAGGCAATACTCGTTCTTACAAACAAAAGAATTTGTTGTAAAATAGATATGTTATACACTGGCTTCATAGTGTATGAGACTATTGATCAAGAAGTTCAAATAGACTTAATGATGCAATGAACATGAAAATGTTTAGCATTGCAATGCTTCATAAAGTTTCAGCTTTTAAAATTTTGTGTTTTGTTGTCAAAATGGTTACTTTATAAGGAACATACAAAAAAAAAGGCTAGTTGTGAAATCAGATTTTTTGACTGGTACAAAACTCCAAACACGTACAAATACATGCATTCACTGCAGTTTCCAGCTGAAATGAACCCTAGAGGTGGCAGAACAGCAACAACTTGCATTCCTTTTCACACAAATTATGCCGTTCCTTGCACAATATTATGTTATGACCTCAAAACACTTTTACCACAGTGCATGATTTAAAATAATATATTTTGATGTTTTTGCATGACAAAAACAGCTCCATATGTTTGGCTTTTCTGACACAGTAAACTTGCTCGGTAGCCCAGATGGTACAGCACTGTACTTGTAGCACAAGTCAGGATAAAAGAACTGAAAGTCTTGTAAAAACGGCACGGTTGCATGAGTAAATACGTTTTTATCCCACGTTTGCTTTTGTTAACACTGTCGGTTAGGTTTAGGGTAGGGTTTAGTGTAAAAATATGTGTACTTAATGGTATTGAACATGCACTTTTAGTGTACTTCAAATCTTAAAAGTATACCTTTACAAAACTGTACTTGGAGGTAATATACAATGTCATTGAAATAGAGTGGTGCAGCTATGATGTCAGAACCCGGAAGTCATTCTGGTTCCTTTGAGATTTTCCTATGGGGTTTTAAAATGGAGGTTTTCAATTTATGAGTAAAATAAAGCCTGTGGTGAACATAACTTGACAAAACTTTGACATTTTGTTCTAAAACATACACTGCACACACTGCACACCCCAAACTGTCTTATCTCGTTACTTATTAATGATGAAAGTAGGCCTAACTGCTTTAAAATTCGTGTTTTCGCTATAGGTGTGTTTAATTTACGTTGTAGAACAAAAGTCAAAGTACAGTCAAGTTGTGCTTAGTCTTCCAGGTTCTGACGTCATACCTTCACCACTCTATTAAAGGCCACATAAAGAGAGTACACCTTCATGACTAGGGGCCTGTTCAAATACCAACATTTGTGGTCTTGGCCACTTGAGAGCATGTGGACGCAACAGGAAGAAAGTGCGCAAGACTGTCCCAGGTCTTAAATACACCAAAGCTCAGTGCCCTTAATCCACACTAAACCAACACTATCTCAAATTCCACTTCGGAGCGGTATTCGAGGCAAAGCGTATCCCATCATGCATCAAGTTCAGGAACACACGTGTCCCGAAATCACGAGATGTGAAAATACAAGTAAATTAAAGTAATTTACAAGTAAGTTAAATGAAGTAGATATTACATGTAATTTAGCAGTAAAACGTAAAGTGTTGCACAAAATTGTGTCTTCTGTTACATAGTGACTACTGAACAGACATTAAAAGTACTGAAAATCTAAATAAAGCTCTTTAAACAACACTTATAAGTGTGTCCAAACGGATAATCAAAAGTTCTACACACACTTGCGGTCTTCACGCCCACTTGAACAACTGAGACAAATACAGGAAGTAATATCATGTCGACAAGTGCAAAGACTGCAAGTGTGGGTATTTAGACAGGCTCAACATTTCTTAACACACTAACAAAAATAGAAATAGTGAATAGAATATAGAAATTTGTAATAGTGTCAAATTAAAAGTTTTACTTTACATTCAAATCATTATATTTGAATAATCTTTTGTCATACTCTAACAAAGTACACTTATTTTGATGTGTTGACTAATATTAAAACACACTTAAGTACTTGATTATAATTAATATATATATAATTGTTATAATATTACATTTAAAGTTTCAAATATACTAATAATTACAAATATATTTAAAGGGGTCCTATAACACCCCTTTCACAAGATGTAATGGTGTCTCCAGAATGTGTGTGTGAAGTTTCAGCTCAAAATATCCCACAGATCATTTATTAAAGCTTGTCAAATTTGCCCCTATTTGGGTGTGAGCAAAAACACACAGTTTTTGTGTGTGTCCCTTTAAATGCAAATGAGCTGCTGCTCCCCACCCCCTTTCCAGAAGAGGGCGGAGCTTTAACAGCTCAACAAAGCTGGAGAATCTCACGCAGCCAAAATGAGGATTGTCAGTAACGGTGTTCAGACAGCCCTTTTGGCAGACGGCCGTACGCATCGATTTGTGGTGGAAGAGTGACCTCTGACCTGACATACGATATAATGCCGAACGCGGAGGTGCAGAGGATAGAGCAAAAGAAAACACAGTCTAAAATGATCAGTTTTAAAGAGAAATGTCAGAGGATTTCGATATAACAGAAGAGGAGTTTGAGTTTGTTGCACAGCCCTATTTGTTTGAACCGCGAGAGGCGTCTAAGCTTACGATACTCCTACATCCTGCGTCATACATCGCGTCACGGGTTACTCATTTGCCGCAAATTGACTTGCGCAGTATGCGTACGGTCGTCTGCTCGAAGCTAGTTATTTTAGTTAATAAAGTTTTAAATATGGATATTTTTCTTACACAAATGCATCACTTCACTTCAGAAGGCATTTATTAACCTACTAGAGTCGTATGATTATGGATGAATGAATGAATGAGGCATTTGAATGAATGTCTCATTCATTCAAATGGATTAATTTTTTTTTGGGGGGGGGGGGGGGGG
>RJVU01044332.1:255320-346956 GCA_003731715.1 Anabarilius grahami
GTCTTCAAATTGTGGCCCCCCACTTACAACCATTTAAGTATTTTATTTCCGTAATAAATACTCCATTTAAAAAGTATGCTAAAGTGTACATCTTTTTCACAGTCTTCTGAAGTCATACGAGTGCTTTGTTTGAGCATAAGAACAAGTAAGTTGTTTTTGTCCTTTATGATCAAAAACAACTAGTTGTATGGAAGAGAGTGTACAGGTATGGAAGATTGTGATTGAACTACTACAGATTAGCAGGATATGATGAGGGAAATTCCTGACATGTCTCTTTGTTTTCGCCTGTAGGTTTATTTGAAGGTCACTGCGCTGTTTTTCTCTTCTCCGTAATGCTGAGCAGAATTAGACAGAGGGTGGAGAGAAATGTGGCTTAATGAAGACCAGACACTGGCGAGGGGCACCGGCTCTCTCAGGATTATCACCCGTTCTGATTTACCGCGAGAGTTTCTGGATGCTTTAGACCGCTGTGCGTTTGCGCCGTTGGGCTGAACCTCTGATCTGAACCTGAGTGCTCTTATCAGGTGCTTTTGTGTGTGTGTGTGTGTGTGTGTCTGTCTGGTTACCATGTGTGAGGTGGCTTGTGGCCACAGTCTTGCCCGGAAAGGCTCGGAGCAAAGCGAGTCATTAGGAAGTGCGTCTGTCTGGAGTGCATTAGGACGCAGGTAATGCAACTCTTACAAGCGCTGACCTGGGTGGGAGGGGGTGTTACGTGAGAGGGCTCATGGGGGAAAAAAGACAAACAGCCCGTCCAGAGAAAGCCAGTGCTAAAATGTTACCCACAGCTGCAGTTTTGACTGCCCATCTCAACTGTTTGACAGCATTTGGTGTTTCTCAACACGGTTCTGCTTATATTGGCTCTGTGTGAGTTTCATCAAACAGTCATGATTCACTCCGGACAGTGAGATGAAGTGGATCCAATCTGCATTCCTACTCCATGCATCCATGTTTCACTGAATGCGAGGAATAAGCGAGCTGTGTTTAAGACAGATGGTGAGATAAACATTCCTGCACTGTAGTCATCAGCACTGGCTCGCTGTTTCTGTCAGACCTGGAAAGTGAAGAAGAACAGTGATTCTTCTATCTGTGTGTGTTTGAGGGGACGGTGTAAAACAGCCCCATAGGCCGCGTTCACACCTGCTATGAACATTTGTTTTGAGTGACCTGATCACAGGTGTAAACAGGGTCCAAAACGCTATGTGATCAGATCGCTCAAGTCATATTGTGCCTTAGAAACACATAAGAGTCAATGACAAAAAATTTCAACAGTAAAGAAAAAAAATCTAGTGTGCAAAATTCATAGAAAGGTACTCTTTGTCCACAAATGTTTATACGCATTGCAAGAAAGGTTTGAATTGAATGAAAACTAAATGAAATGTCAAGTAATGCAGCCATGAAAGGGATAGTTTCTTCTGCAGAACGCAAAAGAATATATTATGAAAAATGATGGGGGATGTCTCAGAAAATATATTTTCTGTGTTCCACAGAAGAAAATCATACAGTTTTAGAACGACATGGGTGTGTAAATGGTCGACCAAGTTTCTTTTTTCATTTGAGGTAAGTTACTTTTAAATAAAAATAACATCTTCATGACACCTTAAATACATCATTATCATTATTTAATATCTAATTATATATATATATATATATATATATATAGGGCTGGGACAATAAATCGTTAAATCACTACTACGTAAACTTTTGTATAATTCTGCAATGAACATAAAAACATAACATACTAACAAATTAAAGAAGAAAAGAGCAGCCATTCTTGAGCCTAAGGCACACACACTGAATGCCAGAACAGAAATATCCTCATCACAATAACAAACCTGGTTCTGTTAGACTGCGGTCAGAGATGAAAACAGATACCGTTACCTGTTGACTGCTGAGGATGATATGAGATGGGAGTGTTGCCTGCAGACCATGAAGCCAGTTACGTGACAAGCCATCTGAAAATGTAGATCTAAAATCCAGCAAAGAGAGAAGATACAGATCGGTCTTAGTCAGTCCTGAGATTCTCCAGAGATTCTCTCGTTCCTGCTAATGATCCACGTTATCACTCCAGAGGTATTTTGATACTGATAAACTTCCTGGATATGAAATAAGAATCACATAACAAAACACCTACAGGAAGATCTTGTCTCATGTTGGTCTGTAGGTTTTCATGTTTTGAACTCGAGCTCTTTTAATCTTGCTCTTCATCGTGGTTTTCCATCATTACACAGCCGTGTAATCTTGACAGCTGTCCATCCGCCAAAGCGTGGCGTTTCACAGCTCTGATAGATGACTCAGACCTTTATCAGGACTCACATCCCTCATGGAATCACTCATGGAAAAGAGATAAATTTGCAGAGGTTATGAAAAAGTGATTGCCATTTAAAATGCAATTAAAAAACAAAAAAACATTCCAGGTTTTGCTGTGCTTGTTTGTAGGGCTGTACAATTAGGCAAAATAAAAAATATTATGATTATTATTAAATAAAAAAATAAAAAATATAGAAATATATGACAATAATTCTATTTTAGGGGTGTGACGATACACTTATCTCACGAGACGAGACAATATTTTAACACTATTTTTAAGAAATCTTCAATGACGAAATATATGACTAGAAAAAATAGTCTTTTATTCAACTGAAAGTCACAAAATGCAAAACAATGCAGGTGCATTTTGAAATGTTTTATCTAATCTAGTGCAGTCGCTAATGATTATTTTGGTAATCAAGTAATTGGTTGAATATTTTGACAATTAATCGGATAATTTTTGTGGTTATAAAAATAGACCTAAGTGAACAATAGCCTTTAAAATGACTTAAAATACATATAAAAATAGGCAATAATAATTGGTTTATAAAGCACTTTATAAAGTAAAAAAACAAGCTTCTGGTGTGACAGCCATACGCATTTGATTTACAGCTAAAAAGCGGTAACTTCCGCGGCATAGTACGCAATGACATGACGTACTATGTGTTATAACGTTGGAAATAGTGTAGGGTGACAATACATCCTCTTTTTCCCATACATGTCCTCTTTTTGGACCTAAAAAAATGCGTCCGGACGGGATTTCTAAATCACCCAAAATGTCCGGGATTTGGCTTTTGCTTTCTACAGTCGCTATTCCTTCTCCCACGCAAATTTGGAAATCACATAAAACATTTGCATTTCCATCCAGTGAGCCGAAGAGAACAAAATAGTCACTTCCTGATAAACTGGCGCTAAATATCACTGAGGAAAATGGAAGTTGCTGCAGTAGAAGCCACTGTAAATAATAATTTTTGTTACTTGCACCTCATAGCGCACAAATGAAAAGAAATAATTATGTTATCTTGCATTCAGATGCCTGGTGTTTGTGAACGCAATCATGCGAGACTCTTCTGGGAGGGAATTATACTGAACCACTTTAATGACAGACTTTGCTCAGGCATTGCAGAACGACCAAAACAGCATTTCAGATGCTGTGCAACGAGATCAGTCTGGTTGGTCCAGTTATGTCGTCCCGTCGCAAAGGCAAATATGTTTTTTTTGATGTGCATCATGGAATTTATTCGATAAAAGTGTTTCCATTGTAGTTTATGTGCATGTTTTCGTGTCGCATAAAAATTTATTCAACTTTGTTGAGCGCATACATTTTTTTTATGTGCATTTTTGATTTTATGCTCATCTTGGTGTTTCCATCTAGCGTTTTTTTTATGTGATATCCCAAAATGCGCATAGGTGGATGGAAACATAGCAGGGGCTTCTGTGTGCACAATACAACTTTAAACAAGTCTTGCAAAGACTTTCATGCCTACTTGATTGGTTACAAAGGAGTAAACAAACAAAGCAACCAACTAGAACATAAGCAGACTTGACTTGACTTGACAAAAACACTCACCAACAGCAGGGTTACATAAACCCAATACACAACAAAGTAACATGGAAAACAAGAGGCTTTAAATACATGAACTTAGGGAACACATGACCAAGACAACCAATGGGCAAGTGACACAAGGAACAAGGGAACCAATGACAGAACAGAACTGAGAAACCACATGACCAAAAAACAACCAATCAGCACATGACACATTGACTAAAGGAGCACATGAGAAGCAAGGGAAGCATGACACAAACAAGCAACATGAATTACAATATAAAAGACATTAACCATGAACATGAAACAAAACTATACATTACAGTATGGCTGTCACGCCAGAAGCTCGTTATTTTACTTTATTTTAAGTTTTAAATAAGGATATTTTTCTTACACAAACACATTCGCTTCAGAAGGCCTTTATTAACCCCCTGGAGCCGCGTGGAGTTTGTTGAGTGAACTCTCCCTTTAATTAAATTGCAGCCTTTGCAGTTAGATAATGGCACTAAGCCATATTAAGCATATAAATAGCCATTGTTTTGTTTTGAATTAATTAGTTGAACAGGCAGATAAAACACACAGAATCAGTTAGAAAATTTAGTCTGAATTAGTTCCTGAATAATATATATATATATATATATATATGAAGACTTCAGAAGCAAAAGCCTTTAAGTGCCACCTGAAATTTTCTTCTAAAATGAGGATTTTTATCAAGCTTGTATGTTTAAGTTCAGTAATTTCACTTTAATGGCAACTAATAGGTACTTTTCATTGCATTAAAGTGAAATAACTGAACATAAACATACAAGCTTGATAAAAATGCTCATTTTAGAAGAAAATTTCAGGTGGCACTTAAAGGCTTTTGCTTCTGAAGTCTTCATATATTTGTATCTGAGTCATTTGAAGTGGCAGATATAGAGTGACGACTGACATTTATATGCATTTTATTAAGCATCTGCTATACTGTTATAAAGATCTCATTGGTTTACAAGAATCAGAATTTCATCTTTCTCTTGCTATGGTTCATATTAATATCAGCATCTGCACCAAACTGCATATTTGTGCTCAGTTTGGACCTCTGAATAGAGCTGAGCTTATTTTTCCTCCATAATCTCACTTTTTCAGACTATATGAGCCATAAAAGCCTGATGTATCAAATATGATACACAAAAACACATTTGCAAACTTTAAAAAAAATATTTTGTCTGGAGGTTCCGTTAAAAAAAAAATTCTGACTATTATTTCAAAATTCAGCCTTTACAGGGTTGAGAATGAAGTAACATTTCAAACATTTCACAATGTTGTTTGTATAAAATTGTAAAGTCTTTTAAAGTTACAAAAACAGTCATTTGCATTATCATAGTTTATGCATTTGGAGCAAATGCTTGTAGTCTAAAGTTCACCTGTACCAAACCTGCTTTCTACATAAAGTCTGATCTGCTGTCTGGCAGTTCGTCAGAGATCTGCTCTCCCTTGGCCACCTTTAAAATCTGGGCTCAGACTAGCTCATTTTAGGAAGAGCACGCATCCAAAAATAAAAGGTGCACCCAAGGACAGAGGCCTGGAATATTCATCCACTCTCGGTGTACAGTACACACACATACACACACCAGGATCGAGCTCAAAATGAGCAGAAATTAAGGCTTGTGTCCAAAACAGTCTCTGGACTGCTTTCATACAAAACTACAAAGACAGGAATCCTTGCACGACATGAAACAAGCAGCCCCAGCCTTACATCTCCTTCCATGTTTCTAATGTGCCATACGGGCCAGGATGGAGAGGCCCTCATGCTTCTGATAAGAAGTTCCTCAAGTTCTTATCATCATACATCGCATATTATTTAATCTTATCAAAGTTTAGTGTTGAAAAGAGCAAATGCCCACATAGCACATGCAGGAAAACAGTGTCTGAAGCTAAGATGGTTTTGGCTCTTTGGTATCTGTACAGATACAAGATGAACATGGGCATCATATTTCCCACCTCCAGTAGTACGACATGTTTTTCTGTGAAGTGTGAACAAAGGAATGACATGGATTCCTGCGGTGTGAGGCTTATCTTCTGTTTTGGCCACCATAATTGCAATATGTGGACCCATACGATCAAACTCCCTTCCAAAACAGTATCATTGAGATACTATTATAGCTTTTATTAAATTATTTTTATATTTAATTAGTATATTTAATTCGTTTTTATTTCATTTTAATTAACGTTTTAGTCATTTTCTTGTGTTTGTCATTTTTATTTTGGTATCACTTTACTTAAAGCCTTTATGTATAATGCATTATAAATGTAGTCATAATGTAATTTATAATATATTTTCATAGATAATTGTAAACAAAGGTAAAATGTATTATAATTTTGCATATTCCTTGTTCCATCTGAAATTGGTTGTTTGTTGAGTTTTAACGAATTACACTTTCTAAAGGTTTGCTCGATGAATAGATAGTTATTATAATGTATTATAAATGTGGTTACAATTATTCATGAGATCATACAATGCATTTGAAGTTGCATTACAAGGAATAATTATTGCATTAAATATACATTATAATACATTATATACAGTATATAAAGTCTTTAAGTAAAGTGTTTCCGTTCCCTTTTGAGTGGATCTCAACGCTGCGTCATGACATTGATGCTATGGGAACGCTTCTGTGTGATCCGGGGTCTGAAGCACATGCGGAAACGCACAAATCCTTATTGCATAGCATGACACAGCGTAAGCGTGTCACCAGGACCATAAAATAGATGCCTGAAAAGCACATCACTAGCTTCTTTGTCTTCAGGAAGCCGTTTGTTTGCATGTATGTGGAAGTCTTGTCTCCGTGTTAGAAGTTCAAAATAAAAACAACAAAGACCAAAAACAAAAATAAATTTGTCTACTGTCATTGTGTGAAAGAAATGGCATCAAAAACTGAAAAGCAGTGTGTTTCGCCATGCCCTCGCTATATTACCAGGTATGACAAACACAATCTTTGTGTTATCTGCTCTCGAGAGACAATTGCAGCAATTTGAGAAGTTCATTTTGAAGAAGCTCTGCTAATATCTGGCCCTCTTCATGAGAAAGCGAGGTGCTGCATCTGCCGAAGTGGCGCGGAAGCTTAAATCATGGGGATCGCAGATGGATCTGGTTGATGAGTTTGAGACGGGCTTTGCCATTTCTCTTGCTCAATCGGCAGAATCCAAGGACTGTGTTTTGGGTCCAGAACAGTCCCGTGCATTTGAAGAATTGTTTGAGGTGATGACTCTCTCTGTAGACAAGTTAAATTTGGCTGGAGGAGAAAGAAGATGTTAGGAGAAGTAAGAGAAGTAAGATATTAGAAGAGATCTGGACTGATTAAGGTCATACTGCACCCAAGGCTAGATTACGTTCTGTTTTCAACCGTCCATCCAGTCATGCTTCTAGTTTTTTCTCCTCTGCCATTTTTGAGTCCAGTCAGGGCTTTGAGGATTTACACTGACCGCTCAGGCTTGTGGCATAAATCCGACCAGTTACTGAGACTGAAATCCGACCAGTTACTGAGACTGAAATCCGACCAGTTAGGTTCCCCCTTCTCCAAGCAGTGGTTATCTCATTGGATTATTGATGTAAGTTTGTTGTTTCAGCTGGAATGGGCTTGATCCCACTGATTAGAAAATCTTTTGGTATACCTATCTTTACTGACAATAAGGTTCATAAACAACCTTATTGGGTGGCTACTTATTTTTTCCACTTATGAGGGGTGCAGCATGCTTCGCATCTAGTCACCAAGCTTATCACAAAGGGACAATATGAAATGTTTTGTGCTGTGGTTGTCCCTTTCATGTATGTTTGTTTAATGTGTTTTCTGTGAGCAGTTATGCTTTTATATCAGGTCAAGTTCCTTTTCAGGCCTAAAAGGTGCACAGTATGCTTCACTTTCAGGCACTAGGAAGACTACCTTCTTTGAGAAGTATTTTAATTCTTATAGCTTTATGTTTGTGCTTTCCCTTTCCATACACATTCATGTATGTTTATTATTGAGTTGGTTCAGGCTTGTCTCCTTTGGGTAACCATTCTTGGACCACAGGTTTTGTGCTTGTGCATACTTCAAAACCTGGATTGGTTAGGCATTCTTTCAGTATGGCGACGTGGGTATTCATATTCCCATAATGAGACATCAACATCATGACGCAGCTTTGAGTTCCACTCGAAAGGGAACATCTCAGGTTATGTATATAACCCAGTTCCCTGAGAGGGAACGAGACGCTGCGTTGCTTTGCCATTCTTCACGCAATGCCTGAAAACGTCTTCCTTCAGACAATTAGAATCTGGTGACATGCGTTCAGGTGTCAATTTATGGTCCTGATGACATGCGTATGCTATGTCACCTGACCACACTGTTGGCCAATAAATATTGGCGCGTATCAACACGTGCTTCAGACACTGGCTCTTTTGTGACTATAACATGGATGTCGACAGATTAACTCATTTGACACTAATTAGAAATATTAATGCATCAATTATTAGTAAATCCCTAGGTTGAACAATTAATGCAGTTGTCACTCCTGTAAATAACTGAACTCAGTGTGAACAGAAGAAGATCAAGAAGAGAAGTGACGACCACATATAGTTACTATCGATATAGTTTTTATTAATTTTTATTTCAGTTTTAGTTATTAAAGTACATCAAGCTAAACTAAATGAAAATGAGTAATGTCACCTTGGCAACTAGCTAAAGTAAAATAAGTTTAAGGTTTTTTATATTAAATTTTTTGGTTTTATATTGTTTATTTTAAGGTGTCCGTGTTACAGTGTAATATTAAATAACTACATGTATTTACTATAGAGGTAGGATTTAGTTTGGTTTATGGTTAGTTGCATGTAATTATGCACAATTTATAGTAATTAGTAACTACATGTAACAAGGACAAGTGTTATCATTTTTCAGGTAATGTTTATTTAATTTCAAGTAATGAAAGTTTTTATGGTTTCAGTTTTAATTAACTATGATAACCCTGTTCCAAGCATTCATCAATGAAGTTTTTCTCAGTGAGTTTGTAATCGATTATATATAATGATATATTGAATACTCGTCCTGCATGCAGGAACACGTAACACATGTGCTGAGGTCTCATCCGGCCTGCTGCACACTCAATCATATGTGAGAGCGAAGAGACGTGAACACTAACCACAGAAATCTGGAATATATTTGCTCTCCAAAATGACTTTGCACATGACAGGCTGGTCGGTCTTTTACAAGATTTCATCCAGACCCGGTTTAAAGAACATTAAAGCTGATACCTTATCTTGCTAACATGGTGCTCACACATTTGCACTCTTACCCATGACATCTCTCTTTTGTATACATATGTATATGATATGATACAAAACAACTTCAACTTCTGATTCAACCAATTATTGGGGTTAATTATGGCATCGGTTAATCATGGAAACAGTTCAGAGCACATCAGTGGCAGGTTCTTTAACTGAGATAATCTGAGGTGTTTTTTTCTGTTCATCCATCAATTTACCTCTTCGTCTTCAAGTCGTCTGTTGCTGAGCGTCCTTCTGTTTGTGTATGTAAACCCGAACACACTCATGCTCATATTTACACACAAAAATGTTAAACTGCAGCTTGATCTTGTTAGCACTGCGGCCATAAATGCAGCCACACCTCAGGACAAAAAATTAAAAGCAAGGGATAGAGAGCTTTCACAGACCAGACTCTTCCCGCTTACATTATGTCGGGTGTGGATCCTCTGGATTCATTTAAGACTGACAGCACAACTCTCTTTACACTGCCTGTTTCACTCTCTTGCACAGGACTGATGCGACCACCAGACACACCTGATTCCTGAAGGGATTACTGTTTACTCAGAGGAACAGCAAAGACAGATTATGGAAAGTGCACAAGAGATTTCCTCCCTAATAGAGGAAATCAAATTAAATTTGAGCAATAAATCACTCTTGAAAGAGACATTATTAAAGGGGTCTTTGATTATGATTTTAACTTCAGTTAGTGTGTAACATCTGCAAAGTTACGACACTCAAAGTTCAATGCAAAGAGAGATATTTTCTGTTACAAAAATCGTTTTTTAAGGACTACAACAAATGGCTAGTAGGGACTACAGCGAGTTTCTTCCTGGTTTGGTGACATCACAAACCCCACAATTTACATAAACCCCGCCCCCGAGAACACGCAACAAAGGGGGCGGGGCCATGTTAGGCTGCTTTAGAGAAGAGGAAGAGTTGTTGTAGTAGAGTGTTGTTGTCGTCATTTTACGCCGGACTGCTTCACAAACAAAGGTCGATTCAACACAAAAGATGAACATGACGGCACATGCTAGTGGATGAGTTGAATCAACTCCACAGCAACTACATACATTTATCCACTAACCGTTCAGAAACGTCCAGTTTCATTCTAAAAGTTGTAACTTCTTCCTGAGTCTCTCCATCAGTGTCGACTCCGGTTTGAACAATGTAAGGCTGAACACCGTTACTGACAATCCTCATTTTGGCTGCGTGAGATTCTCCAGCTTTGTTGTTGTTGAGCTGTTAAAGCTCCGCCCTCTTCTGGAAAGGGGGCGGGAGCAGCAGCTCATTTGCATTTAAAGGGACACACACAAATACGGCGTGTTTTTGCTCACACCCAAATAGGGGCAAATTTGACAAACTATAATAAATGATCTGTGGGGTATTTTGAGCTGAAACTTCACAGACACATTCTGGAGACACCAGAGACTTATATTACATCTTGTGAAAGGGGCGTTATAGGTCCCCTTTAAAGGTGCTAAAGAGGATGTTTTGTTTTATACATTTTTGCAATATTACTTGAAACTGTCTTTACTAACTGATAAAAGACTATTTATTAGGTGCACTGAAAGTAATAATATTAATATACATCATCTGTGCACGAGGTAGGGCCTTAAAAACATCAGCCAATCCTTTACGCGATCATCGCGTAAACGATTGGCCCTCTGGCTTTTCAATCACTGCCATGATGTTCCTTGTGAGAGACGCGCGGCTGAGCGCTCCAGTAACTTTCCACACTTCACAGGCGCCGCATGCAATGTTTTTGTCAGGAGACAGGAGTAACAACTGCAGATTACGAGTTACCTGCGGTGAGTCCGACATAATGAATCCACTAAAGGGGGTCGCACACTGGACGTGAAGCTCAGCGCCGCGACACGTCTTTAAAATTCGAACGCATTGTTTTCTATTGTTTTCTGAGTCGTAGCTGGGCGCCGCGGACAGACGCCGAATGTCACCACCGGTGTGCGTACATTCATAGAAAACAATGCGTTTGAATTTTAAAGACGTGTCGCGGCGCTGAGCTTCGCGTCCAGTGTGCGACCCCCTTAACACGACACAGAGAATGCCGGTGGTAAACAAACATTTATATACACTCCAATACTTCTGCACGAGTTTTGGGAGGCGTTCCCTCGAAATGAGCTGTGAAGGAGGGGGGTTGTTCTTACGCATGCGCTCATTTCAAAAACTCACTAACAGTCTTTGGTTTCTCAGTCGACGAAAAGATCCTCTGTAGACTCTGTATTCCAGCAAGACCACAACAAACGGTGTGTGTACAAAATAGAAACACTCACACAAAACAACATAATATAACAACATATAATATAACATAATATAACATATCATATCATAACATAACATAACATAATATAACATAACAACATTATATAACATAATATAACAACATNCATAAAAACACATAATATAATATAACATATTATAACAACATAATATAACTTATCATAAAATAATATAACATAATATAACATAACAACATAACATAACATATAATATAACATTATATAACATAATATAACAACATAACACATATTGTTATATTATTTGTTTTTATAACAACATAAAATATAAACAACATAAAATTTATAACACACATAAAAACAAATAATATAATATAACAGCATATAACATAACGTAACAAAACTTAACATATTATATAACATAACATAACACATAACATATAAAATAACACAAAACATATAAAATAACACAAAACATAACATTATATAACAAAATAACATAACATATCATAACTTAAGGTTGTGCTATTCATCATTTGACAGACTGGTTTGCAAATGTTCTCAATTTTCTCAATTTTCAATTTTCAAAACACTCAATAGACCAGGTGCTTTAACACTTTATTAATATCGATGTAGTAAATTAATAAATAAATAAATTGATGAACACAACTGGTGATTGTGTGTGTATGTCTGATTCATGGTTTATCGATTAATGAGCCTCTCATTTGTAATTCCTTGCTCCAATAGTGGCGCCAACCAGTATTTCAAAAATAACGACTGTTTCCCTAACAGAAGGAAAGCACCACAGCATTTACACTCTTTAGGAGGTCAATCAACCAATATCTTACTTAAAATTGACTACATATTAAATTGGGATACTAGAAAGAATTCAATATTGCCGAAAAAACAACTCTACCTTATCTTTAGTAGGGGAAGCAGAGGACTACTTCACAATCAAGTGCATACTCACGAAGGCACACAGCAAGTTTAATTGTGCACATCATTAGCCCCATCTCCGGCTCTTCGTGTGTTTAGTGCGGCAGCCTGTCGGCCTTTTAATATTTTCAGGATGCGGAGTGCGCTGGGGCGCTCGGAGCAGCCGTGCCGCAGGCTATTATAAAAGCGGGTCAGCACGCATTCAGGTCTAATGGGATTTTAAGCATGACTCCCAGTGTGATGAATAGCGCACACCTGCACTGCTCACGAGAGTGACCTCGGCTCATAATCTGCAACATGAGAGCTCACCTGCCCCAGTCCAGATCACTAAAACTGTCCAAACCCATCCACGCAACCCCTTCCCCCACTCAGCTCTGAAGTGT
The DNA here is from genome assembly GCA_003731715.1 of Anabarilius grahami. Taxonomy (NCBI): domain Eukaryota; kingdom Metazoa; phylum Chordata; class Actinopteri; order Cypriniformes; family Xenocyprididae; genus Anabarilius; species Anabarilius grahami. The sequence continues at coordinate 268,023 of RJVU01044332.1, forward strand.
TTGTCTTGCTAATGTGGGACACCTCGGGGAGCGTCGGCTTTAATGCAAGGAGACCAGCCAATCGGACACTGCTGGAGTTGCAGCAATGCTTCCAGCCGGGCTCTCATGAGGGGTGTTGGGGGGGTGTTGGATTGTTTTACAAACTGAATTCCTTTAATTAATCACTGTGTTTGAACAGCTGGGCCACTCGAGTCAAGCCGTAATGGGATCCCTACATGGAAGTGTGGATTAGACACAAATTTCGGCAAAATATATTTGTCAGGCACTGTGGGTGGAAGCCATAGAGGAGTAAGCTCGGGGTCCGGTCTGATCTCCGGGGCCTGGTCAGAGGCCAGAGAGGCGTGTGGAGGCCGTGCAGATAATCCAGCTGCGTCTGGTGCTCTAAATACTCGAGATTTGTAGGCAAGTGGAAACACTATAAATGATACTACCACATGTCTTCGTTCCCTCTGTCTGTCTCTCTTGCAAAGAGTCTCAATGTAATCCCAGACATTCACATTTAAATTTATTTTAAATATATATCTATATATATTTAATGTAGAAAAGTGATTGATTCAATTTGAAGGAATTTTAAAGCTTAAGTGCGTAATTTATGTGCAAGCACCAAATAGGTTCCTGAACACTCCCATTTGCAACATGTTCTCCAACCAATACGCCTATATAGGTCGTTTGTCACTTCCCTGAAATACGAGCCATAGGAGCGTTTGCTAAAGTTGCACCCCTATCGACAACAAGACACTTTCATTTTAATGCATTGTTCCCTTTTATCTGCATCATATTTTGGGTTTCGCGTAGCTCAACTGGTAGAGCATTGCAATATATAACAATATGCAATCATGTGGTCATGCAATCGTGGGTTTGATCCCAGGGAACACATGTGCTCATAAAGTGTAAATGCACTATAAATCACTAAGGGTAGGTTTAGGGGTGTGGTGGGGTGGGTGTAGTCGTTAATAAATAAAAAAAAAAGAGTTTTGCTAAATAGAAATAGGAGAAATGGTGTAAAAAGTCCACACATTGCATTTAAATGAACACGCATTTTGATTGGTAACGACATTCATACGTCATTTCATGACGACAGACGTAACACGACATTGTCCTTATTTTTACGCGAGCTAGAGGGCTTATGACTTTAAAACGTAAATATAGGTCATAATAAGGTGCTTGAAAAATGACCTATAGGGTCGTTTTTTTTTGGAGGACAGTCTGCCCATTTGCCACTGGTCAGCAAACAGATGGTTTAGCCAATGTCATCGTGCTGGTCGAGAAACTCATACAGACATATTAATGTTTGGATAGAAGAGTGTTAAGCCAAGGTCACACATGACTAAATCAAGCTTAACATGATGTCACGCTTTAGGGTTCACCAAACTTGAACTAATTCGAAACAAACTAATTCTTTGCATGAGCTTTTCCTGTCTTCAGAATTCATATGTGTATGAAAGTCACTAGAGTGAAAAGTCTCGTGTGACCAACCCTTTACACATTTCAGTGGAATCAACCTACAAATGGCGATAGCTGGCTATGCATATCAAGCTAGGATGGTTGGCTTTCTATGCTTTTCTGGCAAAGCAAAAGTTTGAAGAGAATATTGCTGAGCAAAGTTAAAGTTTTGTCATGCAAATTGCAAGCTCAATAATAAAATGCCCAGTTTAATGGCACAGACATTTGAAGGAAACTCTATCGCCTCTATCGTGTTGTTACTGCTACAGTAATGTAAAAGCTGTGGCACACCAAGCTGGCATCAAAGAACTAGCGCCAATGAAAGCTGACTGTGTTGTCGCATAAAAGGTGCCCTTGAACACACTGCAAAGACTAGTCAAAGGCCAACTAGCATGTATGTTTTGCATCTGCATGAGAGGAAATACTGTCTATACCAGCAGGTGGCATTTGTCATTCGGAAACGGAAACAGGGACCAGGAATGTGAATATACAAACCGTGAAAAAAGCAGTGCTTGCTTACCATTTTGAATGTGAATAATGTTGATCAATAGGTCTTCAATTTCTTCATTCCAGATGGCCATGTCATTATTTGCATGTTGGAATGCTTGAATATGTATATGTAAAATTATAGGAGCCTTTTGTCTGTGACTCTTGACTTTGACTTTACTTGCTTTTCTCACTTTCGTTTTTTTATGCACTGGTCTGCTAAGCTGAACTGCCAATCAGAGTGGTCTCTTTCATCAGCAACTCAGATGTCAATTCAACCTTTCCAAGCTTTCCTGTAGCTCAGTGGTTAGAGCATGGCACTAGCAATGCCAAGGTCATGGGTTCGATCCCAGGGATTGCACATACTCAGATACAAATGTATAGTATAATGCAATGTAAGTCGCTTTGGATAAAAGCGTCTGCCAAATGCATAAATGTAAATGTAAATGTAACCTGCTCAATCGGCTGAAAAGCCACAGACTATAGCCTGACTAGTGCCAATGGTGCAGACCACACCACAAAAATCGGGCTGAACATTTCAGTTTGTGTTTGCGTAAGGCTTGGGTTCGATTTCTAAAGGTGTCTAATTGTATCATTATGATTCCATCAAATATTGTCAGATATATTTCTCAATTTAGTCTTGTGCTTGTAATGGTAAGCCTTCAAGAATCTTCCAAGCGTTTAGAAAAACTGTGTTAACTGTGATATTTTTGGCTATAATTCCAAATGATGTTTTATTAGATTACATGTTTGTATATGTGAGTTGGTGTGTGGCTGTGTATGCTTGTGGGTTGGGTGGTGGGGGGGATTTGGCTCTGTTGTGTTTAGATTGTCCTCTGCAGCGCAGGGCATGGGTCTATGTGTTTATATCTTTGTTTCCTCTCTGCGTCTGCTCACACAAAGCAGCTGTCAGTGTTAATGTGTTTTGAACAGCAGAGAGGAGTCAGAGTCTGTCCTGGGAACACCATGCACTCAACATTCACTTCTGCTTCCAGTTATGTACTCGTAATCTTTGGGGCATGTTAAATGTGCTTTAATTTTCTACATCACTTTCAGAGCTCATTGCATCCCTTTATTGTGTGCTTGTTAGTGTACTGTTCATTACCACGATTTCCTCCAATGTTAGGAAAATTGTTACTGTACAGTCTGTCTGCAGGGCCACAGTAAGAAATTGTTGAGTTTGGTACAAAACATTCATCACAGGCCCCTGGTGTGATCAAATTGAGACCCTCGTTGGAATTGGGCCCCTTGCTTGAAATCACGATCGCTTTCCGCCTCACTCTATCCATCAGGGCGCCCCTCAAGCCCGGGCCCGGGACAAAAGGTTCAGTTGTCCCCCCTTTTCAGTGGCCTGGCCTGTCTGTAAAACTACCTGCCACAATGCCAATATGTTCCTATGCAATTGCTACAGTGTTTTTAGTGCATTGCTATATAGTTGCTTGGTAATTGCTTTCAGGTCTAAGTCAAAATAGTCCACCCTCGTGTCTCTCTGATATTCGGTGTTTAGATATTTCCCAGGTCTCTCTATGCCATTCCCCCCATTTTTGTTAACATTGGTAACTATGATATTTTGCTTGGAACTGTGGTTACCAGAGTTAGTATTTGTGACGGGTGAGAACCCTGTTGAAAAAACAGCATATGCTGTAGGTATGTTTTGAAGCATGGCTGATTTAAGCTGGTCAAGTGCTGGTCCTAAGCAACTAGCTCCAGCTCAGGACCAGTTTAAACCAGCTCATGAACAACTAAGGACCAGCATAAACCAGCTCATGAACAACTAAGGACCAGCATAAACCAGCTCATACTAGGTTCAAAACATACCAAACCAGATTACGCTGTATTTTTCTACTGAGAAGTGTGTTGTGTTGTGTTTGAATTGAAGGCTTCTCTAGAAATGTTTGGTGATGCCTACCGTACCCACATGCTAGCACCGCGTGCAGGATGGGCCGCTCCCTGGTCCCTCCCCTGGTGATCCTGCTTTTCCCGATTTGCAGCAAGGGACAGGAAGTGGACGAAGGATTTACTGTTAGGTCCTGACTTGCACAAATTCCTGGTGCTTTTTTTCTCCCCTCGGCCCCTTGGCCATACCAAAGGCCCCTAAAACAACAGCCTGTCAGGTTGTGACAGCTGGCTTCAAACAGCTCCTACTGCAGTCATATCGCAAGGTTCCCAGGCGCAGCGGTTGGTGCTGCATGTGTATCTTTGAGGTGCCTTGGAGTGATCGTCTCTGTGTGTAGATGTTAAGGTGTTTCACTGTAAGACGTGCTGCAGTGTTTGTTGAGATAAGATTTGTCGTGTGATTAAAATCTCGCTTCTCTTTGACATTGCACAGTGATTCTTGTGGTATGCGTGTCTCTCTATGCGCGGCGCATCGGTTGGGCGTGCTCTTGGCGCAGGTGGTCGGCTCTGCTTTGAAGTGCTGGCCGCTTCTCTGCAATTCCTTTTGCAGTGATTCCTCTTTCCAGGTGTAGGAGGGCTGGCCTGTCTGAGAGAGGGTTTTGTCTGGGTGCTGTCAACCAAGAAGAGACCATTGATCTTTGCAGCCCACCTCCTGCACCCAGTACTGCCTTAGATGTAGAGGAACACCTCTTCACACTAATAGGATAATTGTTGGCAATCCAAATGAGGTCACAGCTCAAGTGTGGCTCCTTTTGAGTTGGGAGAGATTAGAATTCCACAGAGATTTGATAGACGTGGGAAATGCACCTACACGTGCATATGTGTGGCTGAAAAAGAGAAGAAGAAGGTGAAAACATTGTAGACCAGGAACAGATGATCCATCCAGGGTCATCGAATCACATGGACAGTGATAAATAAATGCAAGTGGGTCCAAAACCCTTTGCGATCCGCTCACTCAAACCACGTTCGGAGGTAATTGCTAATGTAAAAGCAAATGGGACTTGATGTGTCCTGAGAAACAACAAAGAGTTGACTATTGGTTTTTAAACTTTGCTAGCTATGTATGACTTAAAAGAACTGTCCAACCGAAATATTTGGAGAAGCCCATCCCCTCATGTAAGCAACGCCCCACCGATTTAATTGCCAGAGCAGCGCCCCCTTTGGCCTCTCAGTCAGGCTAGGCTGCCATCAGATGAGCTACTAAATCTCTCACTCAGGACTGAAGAGAGTGAGTTTCAGCACTTCTTTTGATCACTTCATAAACTATAACTCCACACACTCTACCACAGTGGACACTATGTGTGTAGCTATCCTGACGGTACTATGATCAAGGTTACACTCTGAATTATGCCAAATGCCCACATGAGGAAATCTCAAATGCATTATTTCTGATAATCAGTGAATGTGTGCATTGCTGCAAGTTTGCAGGTGCAATTCACGGAAGAGGTGAGCGATGTGAGGTCACCCTTACAAAACAAATATGTATGGGAATATACTGGAAAATATAATGCGATATATTACATAATACAATTCCATATATGAGAAACTAGTGCTTATATTTTTTTAAATATACTGCAGTATATGCATGGACCATGTATGGCTACATATTGATACATATACAAATGTATATAGAAATGAAGACATAAACTGCAATGCATTTTCACATGTAAGAGATTTATTGAAACAATTCATTCATTTCTCTTTCATGAGTTAACACGTGGCTTTACATAAAGCTGAACACATATTAAACTTTTATCTTACTTTATTGTTTGCATATACTATATGAAAATAACTGTAATAGTATATATTCCAGATATAAAGTCCATACTAAATTAATAAAGTGTGGTCCTGAAATAAAAAAAGGTGTGTTTTTTTCACACTTCAATTTTTTTCCGTTCCACTGCGCTACTTTTTTTTCATTGTTTCTCAATGTAAACAAGCACTAGACGGACCTGTTTGACCATGGAGCTTGCGTCTTGTGTCTTTTGCAGCATCTCGGGCTCTAAAAACGTGGTGTTCAAGTTTAAATAAGTTCAGTTTTTTTTAAAAATGCATCTCTAGGCGGTGCGACTTTTTTCCCCTGCTTCACAGACATGCATCTTGTGTTTTAACCGCAAAATTTAATTAGCATCAGTATTGTATAAAGTAGAATTCTTAGAACTCTGACTCTTTCTAGGTTTATGGCATCTCTATATTGCACATAATCTGTACATTTCTTTGCAAACATGATTGTTCAGATTCCAAGACAAATGTCTGGATTGGTTCAAACAACCAACTGGGCTAGAACAAAGAGAGTCTCTGAGATCTTTATAGCAATGTGGTGCTAAAGGTTAAAGGGGACATGAACTGCGTTGTTTTATTGTTTTATAATGTTTCCAGTGGTGCACTTATAATGTTAGTATGCTGTTTACATCAAAAATTGTCATAATTTAGAAATAAAAGATATTTTTCTACCCTGATTTTAGCCTCTGATTTGAACACTCTGTTTTAAGGGGCGTGTCTAGACTTCAGTGTAAACGCCCACTGCAGTGATTGGCTGACATCTTTGAATATGAAATAGCCAAGTATTACTCTCTCTTTTAGCACATTTTTACTATTACAGCTCTCAAGGTTAACTAATCGTGAAAGTGTTGATTATAGCATTACACTTAAATCTATGGTGTTATATTTAGATCGTGGCATGAAAGGTTGCAGTGATGAACACTGTAGTCGATCACAGACATGTTGTTGAGCTCATGAAAGCAGTGATCTCGTCATTGAAACTCAATTTCTGCACACTAACAGATGCTTTCATCATAACTAACAGCAAACTTGATGTAACTAAGAGATTTGTTGAATAAAACGGAAGTTTTGGCGCGAGTCCAGAATTCAGTCACTGATAAACTCGCTCTGTTTGATTGACAGCTCCAGCGATTGTAAAGGGAGCGTTCTTTGATCACTTTCCATTTATAATTTAATCACCATTTAAATAGCAGATTATTTTCATCCTACTAAGAGAAACAAGGTGAAGTTGAGCGTTTAGTCACTGGTTTGATTTACTGACACACAGACAAAGATCATGTGACTGTACATGAATCATTAATATCAGATCAGGCATTAGAATGAACACAGTTACTGACATGTTGTTGCATTACTGTCGAGTTCATATCGTAAAAGTCTGTTTGCGCCGAAATGTGATTGATTTACCAAAGAATCCACAGTGAAATGAACCGAACACAAATAAATAAAGCTCAACTGAGACATTCACATTGTTGAAAATAAATAACCATATTCCTGCATTAGGATCCTTTGAAAGGTGATGTTATTTTAGTCCTGTATCGCTCTTCTCTCCTCCTCATCTCACTAACACACCAGTGGGCGGGGCTAATGCTGCAATGATGAAGTAGGCGTTGATTTCTTCTGTGGAGGCGGAGTTTCATCTATCTATAGACATATTCCAGGATCAGTCGTTCTCTGGGTCTGGTGTCAATAAAAGCTTTTATTGGACTAACAAAGAAGTTTTCTGTTCTGAAACTTACAGGATATTCTTATAGTACGATGAACTCTTATATATCAAAAGCTCAAGGAAAAGTTGATTTCTCAATTCATGACCCCTTTAAGATCTGAGAGAGCTTTCTAAGAGCTTTCTGCCCTCTGCCAGCCAGGCTAATCTACTTCCCTGAACCTACCAAGACACCACAATGGTACAACAGGAGCGTCCCGTGAATCAATTTCAGCATATCAGAGTCAAGGCGTCTGGGTCCTTAAAATATAAAGGAATGGAGATGCAGACAAGATGGAACGAGAAAGAGAGAAAACGAGAGAGAGGGAGGATCAAAGTCAGCGCAAAAGTACATTTCATTAGATGTGATTGAATCAGGCGAGCGTCAGACTGGAGCATCCAAGTAAAATCAAATAGGCATGTCTGGTTGACCTTGAAAACATATCTGAATGAAGACAGGGTCACATGATGATAATAATACACAAGAATTTTCCACTGTAAGTGAGAGTAAAAATAACAGAGTGGAAATTGATGGTTGTCTACAGTAAACAGTCTGAACTGTTTCAGAATGCATCAACTCTAGAAGCCGTGAATGTGTTAGAATGAATTGAGACATTGTTATGCAACATGACAGTAAATGAATCAAGAGGAACCTGGTGATGTGCTTTGATGTTTTTATACAAATTATGTCAAGATTTGACTTCTTGCAGGTCATTTGTCTAGAGTTGTGATGCTCAACGACCCTAACCAAAATAGTCAGCCTAGCAATCACCTAACAACTGCCAAGAAACCATCTAGATTACCCTTCTAGCTGCCCAGAAATGCCCTAGACACCATGCAAAACCAAGCAGATCTCGCCCCCCGTTGACTACCATAGTAGGGGGAAAAAATACTGTGACAGTCAATGAGGGGCGAGATCTGCTTGGTTACAAACATTCTTCCAAATATCTTCCTTTGTGTTCAGCAGAACAAATACATTTATACAGGTTTGGAACAACTTGAGGGAGAGTAAATGATGACAGAATTTAACTTTTTGGGTGAACTATGCCTTTAATGGCTCGGCCAGCTGAAAAGGTTCTTGGCCTCTGCTTTAAGGCCTTGGCTATAGTACATTTGTAAATTTTCACCATTGTCACCATATTTTTGGACACAACTTCCCTACACACCCCATGCAGAAGGCCATTTCCTCCTGTCCACACCATAGGTTGTAAAAAAATATGGACGTAGTGTCCGTGACGTCACCCGTAGATTTCTGAAGAGCATTTTTGAAGCGAAAATGAGGCCGCTGCCATCTTAGCAGCGTGTCACTCCCGGATAACTAAAAATGGGCAAAGAGGCGGGACGTGGTTGGAACTGAGGTGCTGAAACCACGCCTGCCTAGCTAAAATATTAATAAAGTTAACAAGTTATATCATTAGAAAGTTCTAAAGGTTTACTGTCAATCTACGGTGTCTTTAATTGTACAGTAATTTGTGTCAGGTGTGCAAATGACAACACGCAAAATCAAACGGTACTTCATACGTTTATAATGAAATAGCGATCACGAGATGAATCCAATCCGTGGCACTTGGGTAAAATATCCATGAGTGTCCATTGAAAAACAAACAACAGTCGCTACTTTTTGTCCACAAAAGCGTTAAATCCTTGAAATATTGATATATTATCCATTGTTTGCATCACATTTCTTCTGAATGATCTGCTCTCCATCATTGTTCTTCAAGAAATGCAATCTGAGCAGCGTTTATGTTGTAAAACTGTATATGATCGCATACATTAGACTCTCGCAAACAAACGAGCCCGCATCCAAAGTATAAGTTTTCAAAATGCAGCCGTTTTAGATATAATATCCAAGCAGTGCTGTCGGAGTTTTATGTCCTCCCGCCATTGTCAATGTAGTAAATCTCACGAATAAAACTTTTAGCCAATGCCACGATCCAACAACGTGTGTTCTGTTTATCTTCCGCATGCGAGCACATGTACACAGACACAAATCTCGAGTCTCGACCATTAATGCAACAAGCCATATTATTTTATAGTTGCATGAAATTATCCCGAAAAAAGCACAAATATGGCTGAGATGCCAAATTCAGCGGCTGGAATTAGCTGAGGTAAAGCGACGGCTCACAGACAGCAGCGGCAAACCTGTCACTCAAGTGACCATGCCCTTAATTATGCAGAACTGTAAGGCTTAATATAATTTAGACGGACGAGTTATAAAAACATTCACCCCCTCAGAGTTCTCATGAAGGGCAAATTTAGCAGTATAGACCAAAACCACAGTTTGATCCAGGCTGTAAACATGTTTTTTTCTGCTGTAAAGTTGGGCATTTTAACATGGGACTCAATGAGATTCTGCTCTCTTTTGGAGCCTGTCCCTAGTGGCCAGTCGATGAATCGCAGTTTAAGTCACTTCCGTATTGGCTTCAAGAGAAACTGGGGGACGTTGCCGCTTGGTCCACACACACACTTTTACTCAGTAGAGTGACCTTCGACCTCTAGGTTTTTTTTGACTCCTAACATGTCCATAAGTAAGCAAAACGTGTGCTGAATGAGAGTGCACGAATAATGTTGATGTGGTTTTATGTTTCTGAGAGACACATGAGATGGACAGACTCAACACACTTAAACACACTAAACAACACACAACACCTCCCGTGTCAGCTCACCTCTCAGTGATAGACACGACTTAACAGTAGTTCAGGTTAATATGGATTTATTTAGGTCTCTTCAGGTTGCATTTATTTGATCAAATTACCAAATTATTTAATATTAAAAGGTTAAATATTATTACAAATTAAAATAACGTTTATATATGTGAATATATAGTAAAGTGTAATTTATTTCTGTGATGCAAAGCTGAATTTTCAGCATCATTACTCCAGTCTTCAGTGTCATCCTTCAGAAATCATTCTGATATGATGATTTGATGCTCAAGACACATTTCTGATTATTATCAGTGTTGAAAACTAAAATGACAATTTCAAAAACAATTATTTAATTGTTATTCTTTATACATTTTACTGTTGACTGTTGAACACCAGGAGCGCCATTTGCTTTTTTCCCATAATGAAACATGTCTTGTCTGCTACAATTGGTAAAAGTGGAAGTTGATCATTGTCAGATGAGTGTGTGTGTGTGTGTGTGTGTGTGTGTGTGTGTGTGTGTGTGTGTGGTGATGAGAGAAGGTAATGTCATACTCATTGTAGTATACAGGGGTCAAAAGGGTCTCCAGACAGACCCCTGTCCTCACCTACCTCTCTCACAATGTTTTCAGAAGGTTTCTTTTCAGACCTTGTATAGAAGTTTAGTGGGAAACCCAACCCAGCAATAATAACCATACACAAAGCCAACAGGGGACATGTGGTCACCAGACCTGCGGACCCCTCATCCCTCCCCTCACCTCCCTTGAAAAAAAGCATACATGGCTTCCTCTTAACTTGGATCCATGTGTTTATGTGTGTGTGTGTGAATGTTTGAAGAGGCCCAGGACGGCCATTGATGCTCTTTCAAACTGTCTAACACACAGCATAAATTTATTTCATAGCAACATAACTCTGGCTGTTGTATCCAAAAGAGAAAGTGGCCCAGATGGAGATTACTGAGCATAAACACAGCTCTGTTCCTGTTCTGTGTTGTGTGTTATTCTCCAGACTCTCTTGTGCTGTGCTGCCCTCATGTGGAAACGCACTCATATAGCATTCCCAGTCAACTCTCAAGAGCTTCTCGTCTAACATCAGTGCTGTTGACCTTTAAAACAATCACCACACTCTTAGAAGATGCAATCATTGAAGACATTTCTCCTTGTGCAGAACCTCTCTGGCATCAAGTCAATATAGAACTCCGCTGAACCTTCAATATTACATTATGATTTGTGATTTTGAATGCTTCATTAGAATGACACTATAAGCAAACACTGGATACTTTTATAAGTCCTCTGAAAGCCACACAAGAGCTTTTGTGTGATAAGCACAAACACTTGTGACTCAAATTTAAAGGGATAGTTCACCCAAAAATGTAAATTCTGTCATTTACTCACCCTCATGTTGTTCCTCACCTTGCGAAGAACACAAAAGAAGCTATTGTGAAGAATGTTGGACATTGACTTTTCATTTTTAAAATGTGAACCATCGCTTTAAGTTGTATTTGGGGCTTGACAGCATCTTATGGAAAAGAGTAGCATGAACATTCGGTCATTTCTATTCCACTGAAGAAAGAAAAAAATGGGTATAAATGTTTAGAAACAACATCACAAGTTGACAACGTGTAAATGATTTTTACGAGAATTATTCCTTTCAGCTCAGCTAACATGAGAACATTACTAGAACGTTCTGGCAAGGTTCTCTCAATATTATAAACAAACGTTCTTCCAGTAACATTAAAAGAATGTTTGTTCAAAGTTATCTGGTCTTTGACGTTTTTTAAAACATTAGTTCGATTTCAAATACATTTTCCTGATAATTTACTCTCCTCCATGTCATCCAAGATGTTCATGTCTTTCTTTCGTCAGTTGAAAAGAAATTAAGGTTTTTGATGAAAACATTCCAGGATTTTTCTCCTTATAGTGGACTTCACTGGCCTCCGGATGGTTGAAGGTCAAAATTACAGTTTCAGTGCAGCTTCAAAGAGCTTTAAACGACACCAGACGAGGAATAAGAGTCTTATCTAGAGAAACCATCACTCATTTTTGAAAAAAATACAACTGTATATGCTTTATAAACACAAAATATCGCCTTGCACGTGCTTCCGCCAAAACCACACTTTCATATTCTTCAAAAAGCTTATGCTGTATGTCCTGCGCCTTCCTTACTCTACTTATGGAAAAAATGTAACTGCCGCTGCGTTCGTTCTGTAAGTAGAATAGGGAAGGCGTAGGACATACAGCGTAAGCTTTTTGAAGAATACGAAAGTGCAGTTTTGGTGGAATCACTCTGAAGGAGATCATTTGTGTTTATAAAGCATATACATTTCCATTTTTTTTCGAAAATGAGCGATGGTTTCTCTAGATAAGACTCTTATTCCTCGTCTGGTATCGTTTAAAGCTCTTTGAAGCTGCACTGAAACTGTAATTTTGACCTTCAACCGTCTGGAGGCCATTGAAGTCCACTATAAGGAGAATAATCCTGGAATGTTTTCATCAAAAACCTTAATTTCTTTTCGACTGAAGAAAGAAAGACATGAACATCTTGGATGACATGGGGGTGAGTAAATTATCAGGAACATTTTATTTGAAAGTGAACTAATCCTTTAATCATTGTTCATGGAACTGTTTTGTGAAACGTTTTAGTTGGATGTTTGTCTAAAATTTTTCTAACGTTCGTCTAACGCTCCCATAATGTTTGCAAAATGGAACGTTCCCTTAATGTTTTCTCTAACGTTCCCAAAACCAAGAAAAACTTTTTTAATTTTTTAACATTTAGAGAATATTGAGAAATGAAGTTCTAATAGGAATGCTAGCAAAAACTTTCTTAGAACATTTTTGTTTGAGGTTTGCAATGTAAGAAAGAGGACTTGAACTGCTTCATGGGCTTGTTACACACTAAGAAGGGCGCGTTCACTGACCCACAGGTGCTGGAAGCAGAGGCACTGGGGGAGTTACTGAGGACACATCAAAGCTCATAGAAGCTCTGACCATTCCAGCGCTGTAAGGAGATTAGATGAGAAATTATAATGTGCATAAATGTGAAATAGCCAGTGAGATCGGCAAACACCTGCTTGTTTTGACTACAATCCCTCAGAAGGGCATTTACACAATAAACCCTCACAGAATGAGTCATGAGAAATGAGGAGGAGCTGGTGGAGGCCTTCACTGTCTCGTTGATGGAATATTTATTCTACTAAACCTGAGAGAGACCAGAGTATCACAGAGACTTGATGGTGGACTCTTTTGATGTGGACCAGTAATCAACCACCTAGAAACCACATTAAGGACACCTTAGCAACTGCAACGCCCTGCCAAACACCCACAATGAGTTTTGGTAACACTTTTATTGGTAACATTTTATGACTTCTGTTTTGAAGTCATGCTTGTGCACATGCTTCTCAGTTGTATCGTATTCTGTGTTGTTGATGAAGTTTCAGTGAGTAAACATCTTCTGCCAAAGTGATGTTTGCGTGTCTTTTCCTGAACATAGCATTTGTTGACGAGGATGGCCTTATCTCTACCTAGTTTCTGAAATTTTGATTTGATTTGACATGGAATGATCCAAATGTGTTTGTCTGAGAACCTTTACATCTTTACTTAACAGCAGATAATGAAATGACATACACTTTGTGGTACAGTACAAATATTTTGAGTGTGTGCCTTATTTTGTCCTTTATTTTCCTATAAAGAACCACATTTGTCCCTTATTGTCCTCTCCTGAAGTTGGCAACCCTAGGTCTTCGAGTGAACAGCTCAGATATCACACCACTGCAGTCCAAGGTAGAGGCCATCCTCCCCGAGCCAACCTCAGCTGGAAAGCTTGCATCCTTCCTCGGCATGACTGCTTACTTTCTCAGATTCTTACCTCAATGTTCTGCAATCACTGTGACATCTACTCAAACATAACACGCCCTGGGCATGACAGCGGAGTGCAAACGTGCACCTTCTCACCTCACCACCAACACTAGCTCATTTTGATCTCTCCAGTCCCAGACTGGTGACATGCGGCACATCAGCAGTGGCTGGAGCAGTCCTATCACAAATGCATGGTGGCATTGAAAGGCTTTTGCCTCTTGGGCTCTGAGAATAGCTGAGCAGAAGTGCTCAGTGGAAGAGAGAGAGGCACTGGTGTGGTTTTGGGCATGTGAGCGCTGGCACATGCACTTATATGGACGATCCTTTACACTCAGAACAGACCACCGGGCAGAGTCTCTTGAAGAACTTCAGCAGGAGTCTGCAGCAGTCCCAATCTTCTTTCCCTCAGCACCTACATTCAAAAGGCTGGCCAGCTCAGGTGAGCTCTGACCTGACACCCTACTCACGAGTTAAGACAGAACTGACATGTTGGGGGGAGTCATGCATTGCATAGGAGCACCGAGCAGTCATTCCTCCAACCCTTAAGGAAGCGGTTCTGTCAATGGCACACAAGGGGGTAGTTAACTGAAGCAGAGATGCAGAGACTTGGTTTGGTGGCCAGGGAATAACAGAGAGCTAGAAGCACTAGAAGTACCTGACTTTACACCTTGTCTGCTAAGCGGCAAAAAACTCCAACCACCCTTGCAGCCTGTCGACTGGCCCTCCAAGCCATGGGAGCATCTCCGGATAGACCTCTGTGTGGAGCTCGCCTCTGTTCCCCCTCCTCTTTTCCTGGCATCTCGAAGTCCATTATCACAGACAAAGGGCTGCAGTTAATTTCCAGTGAGTTTTAATACTATATTCCAGCCAAGGGAATATCCCACTTTCGTTCCGCCTTCTACCATCCCCAAGCTAATGGTATGGCTATAAATTAACGAAGAATATGCTTCAAGTCTTTTATTTTAAAAGGCACATTTCATGTCACAATGAGTCCTTCATGAGTGGTGATGACATTGATTTGGGAATGTTTAGAGCTGCACACCGTGCCTGGATCTTTTCAAATAATGGCTGGCAACCCCAACACCCACCCAAAACATGTTTCTTGCAGTCTGTTAGTGATGGGACATCCTGGTTGATAGATAGATAGATAGATAGATAGATAGATAGATAGATAGATAGATAGATAGATAGATAGATAGATAGATAGATAGATAGATAGATAGACAGACGATACATAGATAGATAGATAGATAGATAGATAGATAGATAGATAGATAGATAGATAGATAGATAGATAGATAGACAGACAGACAGACATACAGACAGACGATAGATAGATAGATAGATAGATAGATAGATAGATAGATAGATAGATAGATAGATAGATAGATAGATAGATAGATAGATAGATAGACAGACAGACAGACAGACAGATAGATAGAAAGATAGATAGACAGACAGATAGATAGACAGATAGATAGACAGACAGACAGACAGATAGATAGAAAGATAGATAGACAGACAGACAGACAGACAGACAGACAGTCAGATAGATAGAAAGATAGACAGACAGACAGACAGACAGATAGATAGATAGATAGATAGATAGACAGACAGACAGACAGACCGATCGATTGATTGTTTGATTGATTTTGCCTGCTAGCCAATGCCTTATATCAGTAAAACAATATAGGGCATTCTCAATTGAGGATTTCTTGTCCAAGTACACTGAAAAATAAAATTCAACATAATGGTAAGATATGCCATTTATCTGAATGATAGAGCTCAGAGGAAGCATATATATATACAGAGAATAGTAAGGGTCCTAAAACTGACCCCTGAGAAACCCCACTGATGATGCATATATTTATCTATGCTTTACGTCATATGTACATGCCTATGTTTATTTTCATCTTTCCTCTTACAAACTGGTCAGTGGAGGATACTTACTAAATATTTGCTTTAAAAGCTCTTCCGACATTTCTTTTTAGATCAAGGCAAAAACGACAGTTCTGAACGCGGCAACTGGACGCTGTGCATGCGCTGACGTTTGTTCAGAATACATGTAATATGTGAATCGTATTGTAAAGTTTAGGGGTTCATATAAACAGAACTTTCAGAATCTGAAATCGGATTGGATTTATTCCGATTGATGAAAATGAGTGGATGTAAACTTACTGTCTCTAAACCTTTCATTACGAGTGAAGTGTAGCCAAGTATGGTGTCCCATACTCGGAATTTGTGTTCTGCATTTCACTATTGAACACTTTTGTGAGACACTGTGAACACACACCCGGAGCAGTGGGCAGCTGTTTTTGCTGCGGTGCCCGGGGAGTGATTGGGGGTTAGCTGCCTTACTCAAAGGCACCTCAGTTGTGGGTAATGAGAGTGGAAGAGACCACATAACACCATATGCATGTCACCCTCTTGTTACATCAACTGTACAGATCATGTTTTTCTGAATTTTCCAAAGCATGTACTGTATTACATAACAGCTTTTTTCACGTAGTTCCGCACATCTCTAGCTCTCCATCTTGTTTATATTGTGTCTCATGGTGTAATGCTTTATGAGTGAAGTTTTCCCTCACTTTTATGCAATAGAAATACCATTTTCGTAACTTAATTGGAACATCAGCAAAATATTATAACATGTTTTTGTTAGCTGGGAAGACATCTGCCAGCATCTGTGTGACCAGCTTGTATAGTGAGGACGAGCGAGTGCACACTAGAGGGGGGCCGACGGGCAGCGGCTTCAAGCCAAGTGTTCACAGCAGAGCGTTCTGCTTTCCATGTGGACTCAATGATGCTGTCCAGAGCATGCTGCGTTCCTATGAAATATGAAATCCCCTGCTAGACCCCGAGCGCGGACAGACCACCTGCAAACGTGGAATGTGGCGAGCAACAGATCCGATGTCCGGCACACATGCAACATCACACACATAAAACGCCACTTTCATAAACACACAATTTGATCTCGTTGTATATTAAAGAGGTTATTTTCCTACGGTCAAATGCTCTTGACATGCACAAACACGCACATGTCATAAACAGGAAGATTCGACGTGAATTCTGCATATTCGCAAACTCTCCCTTCCTCCGTTCGCAGACTTGTACCAGATGTGCCCTAAAACATTTATCGTAAATCAATTAGTGTAACCTAATGCAGCTTTTGGGGATTAAAGTAAACAAAAGCAATGTGTTTAGCTTTATTTTACTCATATATCAGCAGAAGCTAGCCCTTTTTTGTTGTCGTAATAATGGTGTATGTGTATAAACATCGCAGGCATTCTGATAACAGCTGCACACTTGTAGAACATTAGCTGGACAGTTGAACTAAAGTCGCTCTCACGGACCATGTAAACAGTATAAGCAGACACATCCATTGTGTTCTCTGCATGGAAATCACGAGATCCACAAATCATGGTCTGACTGAACACAAATCACAGCAGAGCAATATACGGGGAGCAAAACACAGGCATAACTTAAGCTTCCTTGGAAACATGGCTATAAGAACAACGGCTGCTTGACAGGGTTGGGATACACATTCGCGAGGGCCCCTTGACATTTCCACATGTGCCCGAGTTGTTGCCCCAAAGTAGGTTTCATGACAGCTGACTATTAGGTAAACTGTCCAAGAGCAGGGGCTCGATGCTGGAGACATTAATATTGAGGCACACAAATCTAAATTTAGGTCTGCACATTCTTGGACAGCAGGTTCAAACCAACCTGGTCATGGAACTTAGGCTACGTTCACACTGCCAGTCCAAATCCCATTATTTGTCTATCCGATTGGAATCTGATCTAAAATTATTAATTGATGAATGGTTTAAAGTCTGCATGAAATGGCAGTTGTGACAGTCTTTTCTTCCTGTTGTGTCATATATCCGAGTGAAATGCTTCAGGAACAAGAACAAATGTAGGGCGGGGCTTGATTTTGTCCGTGGGGAATTGATTGGATGGTTGCGGTTTGCTATTGGTGGATCTCATGTGAGTGACAGGTTGCCCCGCCCTCGTCATCAGAGAAGAGAAGAGATGCTGCAAGAGGGAGAAGATATCTGATTCAAGATATTATGAGGCAAATGAATTAAAAAAAATAATGATGTGCACAGATGTATCGTTACTGCAATATATTCCATAAAAGAAAGAGAAAAAGAAGAAATGTCCATTTTGATTTAAATCTAAATTTTGGTCTGCACATCCTTGGACAGCAGCTTCAAACCAACCTGGTCAGAAGAACAGAGAAACACTACAAAATCAGTTGATGAACGGCCTGTAGCAAGACAACAGCGGCATCTTGTGGGGGTTTGTGTTATTACCTTAGTAAAGAAGGTGGATGCAACCAAAGTTTGAGCTAATAATACATTAACTCAATATCTGGTAAAACTGATTTATTCAAACTATCATTAATGCATTTCCAGATTTCCTCTAATTTTCATTATCTGTAATCACTTAAGTGATTGTGTAAAGCATTTTTGTGGATGCATCGTTGATAAAATTCACATTTAATTATTTAAGGATCCTGGATGGCAACCCAAAGGTTCACGCAATATATTTAATTAAAAAATAGAATACATAGCAATTAACCTAAATAGCATTAAAGGATTAGTTCACTTTCAAATGAAATTTACCCCAAGCTTTACTCCCCCTCAAGCCGGTGTATATGACTTCCTTCTTTCTGATGAACACAATCTGAGTTATATTAATAAATATCCTGACGCATCCGAGCTTTATAATGGCAGTGAACGGGATCAACGAGTATGAAGCTGAAGAAAGTGATTTCAAAACACTGCTTCTTCAAGCGTTATGAATCAGCGTGTCGAATCAGCGGTTCGGAGCGCCAAAGTCACGTGATTTCAGCAGTTTGACACGCGATCCGAATCATGATTCGACACACTGATTCATAACGCTCCGAAGCTTCCTGAAGCAGTGTTTTGAAATCGGCCATCACTAAATAAGTCGTTATTTTGTTTTTTTGGCGCACCAAAAATATTCTCGTGGCTTTATAATATTAATATTGAACCACTGTACTCACATGAACTGATTTAAATATGTTTTTAGTACATTAATGGATCTTGAGAGAGGAAATGTCATTGCTCAGGCCTCACTGAGCCATCGGATTTCAACAAAAATATCTTAATTTGTGTTCTGAAGATGAACGAAGGTCTTACAGGTGTGGAACGACATGAGGGTGAGTAATTAATGACATTATTTTCATTTTTGGGTGAACCCTTTAAGCCCACCCCTAACGCCGCCCCTGAGGGTGAGTAAAGCTTGGGGTAATTTTCATTTGAAAGTGAACTAATCCTTTAACTCCCACATTAGCACGTGCAGTATGTAATATTTCATAATTTGAGATAATTACTGCACATCACAGCCAACCTGTAGGTCTATTTAAAAAAAAAAAACTACAATACACAAAATATATCTATTTAGATTACATTCAGCCAAATTCATTTTCACTCAAAACAATCCACAGAACACGCGCATCCTCAAGCGCGTTCACGAGTACGTGCGCGCTCTGGCAGGTGAACAGCCTCCTCCCTGGTTGCCCAGTAGCAAGTGCGGGATGCGCTCATTACGTCACTACGTCGGCTGCGACGTAAGCTCGTACACCCTGCACTTGTCAGTGAGCCAGCAGGTCAGTGTATTTCCCTGCTGGAATAGTGCACAGACTTATGTTTCTATTTGTGACGCGGACTCATTTATGGATAAACAGAGCGGAAGAGCGTGATTCTGTGAAATGACGCGCTCTGGCTGACGGCAGGTTTGCGCGAGCACAGGAGTCAGACCGGTTCTTCTGCGTTACATTGTCGCTGTTAAACAGATACATAGCATGACATACAGTCGTTTGATGTGCGTTTAAAAGGGGTAAGTACTTTTTTATTGTGGTATGACGTCATATTGCCAGGTAGCCTATATACAAAGTAACAAAGATATATACATCGTGCTAACGTTCCAAATGCGTTTCCGAGTGTTCTCTGGAACGCGTCTGGATTTGTGAACGTTTACGCGAACGTTCTATTTTGTGAACATTCTGTGAATGTTACTTTTGTAAATGAATTAACATTAATGACCAGATAACTTGGAATGAACCTTCATTTAGTGTTAAACATGTGCTCAGATATCTGAGAGAAGCAGCAGCTGAACAACACGACAATGTGTCATTTTACTTGTTAAATGATAGAGTGTCTGCTTTTGATATGAGGTCATGACCCTTGTTAAATGACATCACAGAGGTCAGCTCCGGTTGGGACAGCCCCGGGCTCCACCAGCAAGGAGTTATGAGCAGTCTTACTAAGAAGAAGACACGGTTTATTAACAATCCTGGCAATAAACTGTCTTTTGGCAATAGAGACTGGAACGATGACTTCATCAGCCTCTACGATGAGTCCTTTGGGAGAAAGATGTACGGATTGCAGCCAAACAAGGACAGACACCCTCCACCACCGGACGGAATGACGCTGAGGCTCAAAAGTCCTGCCTCGGACGTCCTTCCTAGAAGCCATCTGGACCTGAGCACAACTTCTGTCATCAGCTACCTCCACACCGGCAATACCAATTACTGCACGAGCCCGGCCTCGGACTACCACGAAAACGACCGTCTGCTGGACATCCGGAAACGCTCCGGCTCTTCCAGACGCCGGTTCGAGGTGGTCACCGAGCTGGGACCGGAGGAAGTCAGGTGGTTTTACAAAGAGGACAAAAAGACATGGAAGCCCTTCATGGGACACGACTCTCTCCGGATAGAAATCATGTACCGCAGATTCTGCGAGCTGAACCCGGAGAGCGGCCGTGCTGGAGAGGAGATCCTCAAAGACGGAGGCCAGCCGTCGCTGGAGACGCGTGAGCCCAGCGAGGAGACGTGTGAAAGTGTCGACATCGCTTTAGAAGCCGTGTGTGTCCGAGGAGGACTCTATGAAGTGGACGTGAGAAACAAAGAGTGCTATCCGGTGTACTGGAATCGTAAGTATTGATCAGTGACGGATTCAAGTCAAGTCCTGAAGCTCTTTAGACAGTACAGACTGTTTCAAAGCAGCATTAATAAACTCTCAATGTTGTGAAATTCATCAATTATGAAACAAATTCGATTTCAGCTGTAAAGCAGCTCTACATAAGAGAATAATGTCATTATTCAGCTCAGTTCAGTTTTCATCTGATAGTGTCAGTGCAGTTAAATCGATTATATTATTGAATATTAATTGTCTTTTAATCCCCAGTCCTGAGTTGAAGTCCTCATTCGACTAATTACTGAGTAAAACACTTGACTGTTTTTCATTTCTGTAATGAATTAGGTTAGAATCATCCCTCTGTAATCTGGTCTAGTTGTGTTTGTTGGCTTTACTGACAAAAGTTTCAGTATGTTGTCAGTGTTGCAAGTCAGATTTTAGTATGTTAAAGGGTTAGTTCGCCCAAAAATGAAGTTTCTGTTTCTGTTTCCATTCCACACCGTAAGACCTTCGTTCAATCTGAGAGGTTTTTATCCTCAGTTAAAACGAATGTGGTTCAACCTTAATGTTATGAAGCAACGTGTTTGTGCGCAAAACAAAACAAAACAAAAATAATGACTTTATAGTTTATTTAAGAGATTTCTTTGAAAAGGTTGAACCACTGTCGTCACGTTCACTATTTTAACAATGTTTTTACTACTTCTCTGGACCTTGAATGTGGTAATTTTATTGCTTTCAGTGGAGGATAAATAAACCTCTCGGATTTCATCAAAAATATCTTAATTTGTGTTCTGAAGATGAACGAAGGTCTTACGGGTGAGTAATTAATGACTGAAATTTCTTTTTTGGGTGAACTAACCCTTTAAATCCCCAAACCAGGAATATTCGATCCAGATCCAATCAGAAGATGCCTGTTTTGTCTGGAATCCTAAATTGGCCAGCAGAGTTTTGTCTGATAACTAAAATGAGTTAAAAAATAAGATGCATTTTGTCTGATACCCAAAACTGAATTAGCTGAACGTCTTCTCTCAGCTTGTGGAAACAGTGAAATGGCAGAAAGCAAGAGAAGAAGTGATGGTAAAAACGAGTTTATTGAATAATCATGGTTTCATATGTTTCAATGCTCAGACTTCGTCTGACCAGCACAATCCAACAAGTGTTATTATTTAAAGCAAAAGCAATGGAAAATGACTGCTTCACGACATCATGTGACATTAAAAATCTTAAAATGGAGGCATTCTCCAATGTCTAACTCTTGAAGACAAATATCTCTAAACAACAATAAAATGAACTGCAAGAGTGAGGAAAATAAGTAAAATAGTAAAAATTAAAGGATTAGTTCACTTTCAAATAAAAATGTCCTGATAATTTACTCACCCCCATGTCATCCAAGATGTTCATGTCTTTCTTTCATCAGTGGAAAATAAATGAAGGTTTTTGATGAAAACATTCCAGGATTTTTCTCCTTATAGTGGACTTCACTGGCCTCCAGACGGCTGAAGGTCAAAATTACAGTTTCAGTGCAGCTTCAAAGAGCTTTAAACGACACCAGACGAGGAATAAGAGTCTTATCTAGAGAAACCATCGGCCATTTTCTAAAAATATACAACTGTATATGCTTTATAAACACAAATGATCGCCTTGAACATGCTTCTGCCAAAAGCGCACTTTCGTATTCTTCAAAAAGTTTACGCTAAAAGTTTTCCCTACTCTACTTACGGAAAAAATGTAACTGGCGCTGCGTTCGTTCCGTTAGTAGAATAGGGAAGGCGTAGGACACACAGCGTAAACTTTTTGAAGAATAAAAAATTCTGGTGTCGTTTAAAGCTCTTTGAAGCTGCACTGAAACTGTAATTTTGACCTTCAACCGTTTGGGCTCCACTGAAGTCCACTATAAGGAGAAAAATCCTGGAATGTTTTTATCAAAAACCTTAATCTATTTTCGACTGAAGAAAGAAGGACATGAACATCTTGGATGACATGAGGGTGAGTAAATTATCAGGAAAATTTTATTTGAAAGTGAACTAATCCTTTAATACATGTAAATAGTTACGTGATTAAATAAACACTCACAGTTTGCTATTGAGAATCCTCAGACACTCCTATTGTTAGCGAACACTTCTGAGCTTGCGTGCTTGAAAACTTGTGCATCATTCCATGAAAAGCACCTGCCCACTGAATTATTCACATTCTTTGGCGTCTGTGACACCTGGAGTTTTGTTCATGTCAGGTGTGAAGTAAGATCTCTCTTTTTATTGAGAATTCTCAACATTGCAAACAATTTTTATGCAAATAAATACAATAAATCAAACCTGTATTAATTCTCCTGTCTGGATTGAATAGTTTTAAAGCACTCTATAACATATATATATATATATATATATATACACTTGAGACCGGTCTCGAGACCATTTTTTGAAAGTCTTAGTCTTGTGTTGGTCTCAGACTAAAAGGACTCAGATTTTATTTCAAGACCGGTCAAGACCACAACCTCTGGGATATCGCTAAATTGCCGTTGCATTGTCTAATTTCTTTGTTAACCTCACTAAAACTTCCTGCTTCAAATGCAATCAATAACTTATTTCTAATTTCATTTATTTTGTTACTGTTGTGCGGGGTCAGAAGGGATTGTCAAAAATGTCACCAAAATTAATACAAATGCCCACAAAATTCTAGATATGATTGCAAAAAACGTACTTGTATAAGATCTTGATATTTATATACTGTATGATATAATTAAGCAATATCACGAGAAAGAGGGCTGTTTTCACAAATATGAGCACAATTGCAAATGTCATACTGAATTTTTATTTTTTAAACAAATGTTCACAAAATGTTAATTGTTGTAATTGTACTAATTCAGATGCAACTTTGTTGTTAGTGAATTTCAATTGATTGGTAACAGCTCTACATAGTGTCTTATTATTCTAATTGTAATTATTAATTAAAAATAAGACATTTCTCAGGCAGTAAATGTGGATCTTTCAGATGAATTTGAGGAGTGCTAATCTGGTCTTGGTCTCGACTTGGTCTCGGTTTAGGTAGTCTTGACTGCAACACTAATATATATATATATATATATATATACACAGTACAGTCCAAAAGTTTGGAACCACTAAGATTTTTAATGTTTTTAAAAGAAGTTTCGTCTGCTCACCAAGGCTACATTTATTTAATTAAAAATACAGTAAAAAACAGTAATATTGTGAAATATTATTACAATTTAAAATAACTGTGTACTATTTAAATATATTTGACAAAGTAATTTATTCCTGTGATGCAAAGCTGAATTTTCAGCATCATTACTCCAGTCTTCAGTGTCACATGATCCTTCAGAAATCATTCTAATATGCTGATTTGCTGCTCAATAAACATTTATGATTATTTTCAATGTTGAAAACAGTTGTGTACTTTTTTTTTCAGGATTCCTTGATGAATAGAAAGTTCAAAAGAACAGCATTTATCTGAAATACAAAGCTTCTGTAGCATTATACACTACCGTTCAAAAGTTTGGGGTCAGTAAGAATTTTTATTTTTATTTTTTTGAAAAGAAATTAAAGAAATGAATACTTTTATTCAGCAAGGATGCATTAAATCAATCAAAAGTGGCAGTAAAGACATTTATAATGTTACAAAAGATTAGATTTCAGATAAACACTGTTCTTTTGAACTTTCTATTCATCAAATAATCCTGAAAAAAAATATTGTACACAAATATTTTGTACAATTGTACACATTAAATGTTTCTTGAGCAGCAGATCAGCATATTAGAATGATTTCTGAAGGATCATGTGACACTGAAGACTGGAGTAATGATGCTGAAAATTCAGCTTTGCATCACAGGAATAAATTACTTTGTCAAATATATTTAAATAGTACACAGTTATTTTAAATTGTAATAATATTTCACAATATTACTGTTTTTTACTGTATTTTTAATTAAATAAATGTAGCCTTGGTGAGCAGACGAAACTTCTTTTAAAAACATTAAAAATCTTAGTGGTTCCAAACTTTTGGACTGTACTGTATATAAACAAAAACAGATGAACAATGTAAAAAAAATGTTCGTAAAAGTGAAGTAACATAGTTGACGTTTTTGTGGACTACTTTAACTTAAACTTTCACAGAAATTAAGGACCTCTATTTGGTGCATAATTTTAAAGGCTACATGTTTAGTTTCTTAACTGAGGTCAGGTGAAGGGGAATCACTTCAGTCTGTCAGGTGAGGTGTGTCGCCAGTAATTTAGTGTGTAAATCTTTTACAAGATTTGTACACTGAAATAAATTTGGTGTAGGATTTACTTTGAAACAGTGTTCTGGTTAGCTAGTACATTTTACAAATGATTGCCAAAGGAATGGCAAGTAACACATTGAATTCATCATGATATTTTTGAAGTAGAAAGACTGAAATAGTATTTTCTTGTAAAGCGCCAACAATCTTGTATTTACAACATTAAAAAAATCATTCTTAAAATAAAATTTACCCAAGGTTAATACATGTTTGATTGTTTTTTCTGTGTCCTTTACTGTTTATTTTGCGTCTCCCACCCTGTAGAACAGGAGTGCATCCCTGTCATGAGAGGCCAGTGGTTCATTGACGGCACATGGACGCCTGTAGAGGAGGATGAGAGCGACCTCATAGAGAAAGAACACCTGGCTTGTTTCCGAGGACAACAGGTACAGGACGCTTTTGAGACTGACGCGCTGGCCAAGACTGTGGACAGGAAAGATGGTGAGAGAATTCACTACTACCACATTAATTGCTTGATCTATAGAGATTAATTGTAAAGAGAGAGCATTCCTCCTGTATGTGAGGCTGTTCGTTAGTTTAGAAGTATTGGGAAACCAATGAAGAATCCATCAGCAAAAGGTTTTGTTCGTGACAAGGTCACACCTGCCCTTATTGTCAGTATCGGTAGAAAAATGACTGTTTGTGTATGACGGTGTGAATGTCATTGCGTTATGATCTTCATGCAACACATCATGATAACATTTGCATCAAAGTACTTTTTCAGTTTTCTTTCTATCCACAGAAACACAATTAATTTGAAAAGTTCTATAATGATGCCTATAGTTATGTATGCAAGATAAACTTCTGGATTCGACATCGACAAGATGGCAGCACACAGAGAGTGCTCCGAATTAAGATTTACTTTACATTTATTGTCATTTAGCTTTGAAAAGTGAATGGGAGCAACGATGGAGACTAAATTGAGTTAGGATAAATATGCAAAAAGTCATGCACATTCACAGAAATCAGCTTTCTTCCACGTTGCAAAATAAGGTGAATAGGATGATGGAGTGTAGGCAGGAATGGAGTTCAAACACAACTGGGTCTTTAGAGATTTTCAATGAGACAAAAGTCGATTTGAGCATAAAGGAAAATTTGCACAAATACTCTAGACTTGCAGAGACAGAAGGGCCGTGTCATGACAGCTGAAGAGAGGATTCTGATACTGAGAACGTCCTCAAATTACGCTTTTGCGAAAAGAAAAAAGAAAACAAATGTAAATGTGCTGCTGAGTCATTGTGACTCTTCACCTTGAGATGATACAACAGGGGATTAAGCAGATCTGCCATCCTTATCCTGCTCCTCCTTTCTGTTAAGCTACACTACATTTGCAGTTTCTCTTCAAAAAGAAGGGAACTTAACAGTGCTCATGAGGAGCTGAATGTGGGTCATGCACAATTACATCCAACATTGAGTCACATGGACGCTGAATTAATTTTTCCCACTGGAATCTAACTTTTAATCACAAGTAAAGGACCAGAAGAATCCGCTCCAGACAGTCTGTCCAAATCTCTTCATCTGCGCTTTTCCAGTTTTTGTCCTTCCGGGATAGCAGATTTTATTGAATAAGCTGTGAAACTGATTTTCACCTTTCATCATGGAGTCCCACAGGGTTCTGTACTGGGACCTCTGTTGTTCTCAGTCTAAATCACATCATTCAGCTGTAGCTTCTTTTATTTTCAGTCCTGAGATATGAGAAAGAATTATGCATAACTTTTGCCTTATATGCCACACATATGTGTTTGAGACATTATAAGTATGGTTTTAAAATGCAGATTGTTGACCTTCATGACTCAAATGATGCTTGGACTGTGTGTGGAGATAAATCTGATGAGAGAGTTTATTGAACATGTAGAGAAAAGCTTTGCATTGGTTTGTGTGTAAGAAATAAAGGGAGTGAAGGGCAATATATAACACAGCCTCACAGAGGAGTGATTGCTCTCTATAAAATAGCATTTGTTTTACTGAATCATTTAGAAATAGACCACGATTACATGCACATCATTTTCTGATTAAGGTCTGTATTCTGGTTAAGCCAGAAAAATGTGTATAATATCAGCAATTTTTCTGATATTTTCTTATGGAAATACTGGAGATAATCTCCTTGCCATTTATTACACTGCATATTTAGCAGAAAAACTATGTTAATGGGTTTAATGTAAGTGATTTTGTGTCTTCACTATTGCAACATTCATTGATTTGTAACTTAAATGATATGAGAAATGTGTCCTGGGTAATATCACACGCATTCACATTAAAAAGACCCTTATAAAGAACTGAGCCAGTGAAAAGCATGATTTTCGTGTGATACCATGCTTAAGTGTGCTGCCGTAGTCTGTGCACAATATGATGGTGTTACTTGTATTTTGAGCTGAATATTACACAGTACAACACAGTCTCATCATTGGTTTTTATTCAAACTAAGAGTTTGTGTGTTCTACTTACAGTGTATTGTTGTGTAGGGTGATAGAGAGGTGACATTGCCAATAACGTGACCACTCACTGTTTTTTGGTTTGTTAGTTCTTTCCCACTTCCCCCCATTCTACCTCCCCTTTCTATTCAAATGGAGCGGATATCAGACGAGTGCTAAAAGTCACAAGCGAAAGCGATGTCAAGGTACTACAGCCCTCCATTTTTACTCCTTGTAGATGCTGATTCTCCTTTTCCGCCTTTTGCTCATTAGAAACCCTCCCATTAGCTTTAAACCCAGTTTCACAAAAGTGTGCTTTTGGCTCTCATGTTCTTTAAAAGTGTTCACTTTTCCTATTTTCCCTGCTGTATTTCCTTATTATGTTACTATTATTAGAATCTGATGTTTTCAAAACACTCAAAGCAATGTTTTGAATACATACAGTGTGTCAAAAGTTATATGAATTGTGCCCAGTTCTATACTGACAAAAAAAATAAAAAAAATTAATTGGTGTAGAATTTGGTTTTAAACAATTTTCACTTCGAAAATTCCAGCAAATTTCACAAATAATTATGGAAGTAACACATTGAATTAAACGCTAAATTTTAAAGTAGAAATAGTTTTTTCTTGTAAAATTTACTCCAATAATCTTTGTTTTATTTACAATAGTTTGAATTAAAAGAAAAAGCCAGTAGTTCACAAACTTAATCACCATGAAATGACATTGACAATCCTTATTTTTTAGGGAATATTGCAGTGTTTATCCACCTTATTCCTACGCCTCATGACGCTTTGCGCAAATTATGGGTGTAACTTCCGTTAAGCTGTAAACAGTCAGTGAAAGACTCGCTCTATGAACGCAATAATAGGTTTTATTTTTAAAATGGGTACAATGAGATGACATTATTCTACTCGCCTTCAACATTTAAAAGTGTAAAAGCATCAACGAGGTACTTTCAACAGGCCGTGAAAAAGTGTGATTCTTTCCACAGCAATAACAGACAGGTTAAACATAACTATAGTGATATATATCTGTATTATGTAATATATGTTCCTTAATAAAAAATGTTCATGGACTTCAGCATTGCGTGATACTATTTCAAAGTGATTTCCGTCATTTGTACAGATAATAAACTGTGTTTACCTGTGAAAACAAACCTGGAAAGAGACGTGAGGCTTTGAGGAGAAAAACGAGAGATTCTTTGTGCATTCCAGTGAATTATTAATGGGGTATATCGTAAATTATATCAGGAGAACAGACCACAAATGTGCAGTATATGTTGTCCTTTTCGGAAAATAATCACGAGGATAGAAAGCAGCGACTGAAAAGAGCTCTTGCCATAGATGTTCTTGTTATAACGTTGTGTTAAAATACCAAGCGTTATGTTATTCTCATGATGTCTGAAAATAAAACATGAAAGAAACATTGACAGCGCATTCAGTCAAACTGACAGATAAGCTTTATTTGTAGGGGAACCTTATGATCTGAAATGATTCGTTTCAGTCTTTTTACATGGAAGTTCCCCAAACCGGAAGTGCAACCCATAATTCGAAACGCAGTAGGCTAGTCAGGAATAAGGTGGATAAGAATTTAATAAATTTTTGCACATCATTATTTTTTTTACGTGCATGTGCCTCTCGCATCGACATCTCTTCTCTGATGACGTGTTCCCTCTCCTGCAGCAACCTGTCACTCATATAAGATCAATTAGCAATTCCTGATGGACAAAATCAAGTCCCGCCCTACTTTTTTCATTTGAGAAGCTGTTTTACTCAAATATATACGTCAATACCAAGCTTCCAATTCATGCAGACTCAACAAGACATTATTTAAGGAATCATTCATTGAATCTTTAGTTTTTGCAAACATCATTAATAACTAGAGAAAATAGACACACAATTCACAACTTTTTCACGTTGACGTAGTATAAAGCAT
Organism: Anabarilius grahami; assembly: GCA_003731715.1. Classification (NCBI taxonomy): domain Eukaryota; kingdom Metazoa; phylum Chordata; class Actinopteri; order Cypriniformes; family Xenocyprididae; genus Anabarilius; species Anabarilius grahami. Next base: position 297,410 of record RJVU01044332.1, read on the forward strand.
GATATACAACCATGAAATGTAATGCAATATAGGCTTGTATAACATTATTTGTTGTATATTGTATTCAAATCTGTTTCTCCTAATAATCCCATATATATGCTCGTATTTAACATTTTCTGCATAATTACGTACTTACAGAAATATATTTTCGGCAGAGTACTGTACACACACTCATCTCATACATCGCTCATCCTGGATAAATTGATGATAAAAATTTCAGACGTGGACAATTAATTTACAGATATATCCTAAAAACGAATCCTGCCCGATTGATATGCTGCAGACCGGGTCATTTTAGATCAAGGTATCTGATGTCAGTCATTGACACCCTCTATATTCTGTGAAAATGCATGAACATAAACCACAGTGGAAACACATTTACCAAATCAATTATTTGATGTGAATCAAAAAAAGTCACGAGTTTTTTCCCTAAACAATTACAATTACCTCCGAACATGCATTGTTTTGTCTGTGTTCTGTAAGCTGCAAGTAATTTATTACATTGAACAAAAAGAGAACGTAATATCGAACTTAAATTTCTGTTGATCTTGTGAGTAGATGTTTAATATTTTGTTCTCTTAAACAAACGCTGCTTTATCTGCATTTGTTTGTGATATTCTGCTTGTTCACAGAAATTAAATTCCAACTTGGGCTAGAGAGAGAGCATACACTTCAAAATACATGGAGAAAACCTAGTGCCTATTGTCGCTTAAAATCCTGACAGGCTGCCTTCTAACACAAGCCCTGTTAACCTTAGTTGTCTTCGTAATCCCTCGGAGTTAAGTTGGTCCTGCTCTAATACGCCACTTCTCCAGTTATGCTGCACATATAACACAACATGTTATGTTTTGGGGATGTTTTTCTTTGCAATGTCATTTATTCCACCGATTCACATTTATATATATATATATAATCTTTCAGCCGTATTTATACATGTAATCTGTCCCCATGAGTACCTTTAGTTCAGCTCCTGACCCCATAATGGGCTTATGTTGTGTATGTAGGTCAGCAGAGTAGTACTACATGATTCCATTGAGTTTTCTCTGGGAAACAGTTTGTTCAAGTCATTTCAAACCCATATGTTGATCCTCTTGCAATAGTGTCATACAAGACCCCGAGAGTAAGCCAGTTATTCAGACCATCTTTTTTAGATTATCGTGGTTGCGTTGGCACCGTAACACAATTAGTTTGTTGCCCTGTGCGTCAGTTCCAAAATATCTTGTTAATGGATATTAATTTCAGTTAAAAAATTTTTGGTGAATTTTGAGTTGTTTTTTTGTCATATTATTGGTTATTTTTGTCGTATTGCCATATGCATTTAATAGTTTGTATATGTATTGGCATTAAATCAGCCACTCTGCACTCTAGATTATAACCATCGACATCAGCCATCGGACCAAAATATAGTCGATTACTGTTTTTACTTTTTTGTTATAATAGCTACTTTAAATTTATTTTAAGTTATATTTGTAAAAATTCTGCTGACCCCCTTTTGCCCATTTGTTGCATTCATAAAACAACATATCTGTTAAAATAAGATGGTGCTAATATGGTCTCCCTCTATTAATATTTTAATGTTTGGTTCAAAAATGGAAAATATTTTGTCGCCTTGTCATTGGCTGCGTTTACATGCACCAATTTCCGTCAATCCGAATGAATTGAATCCGATTGCAGATCTGTTTACATGTACTCTAAACATTGTAATCTGATTCAAATATCCGTTTATATGTGTTTTATATACATTACGATTAACGTTTGCGCACGCGCTCTGCGTGTGACGTCATATCAATCACACTTGCGGTAACCCGGGTTTGTGTCAACAGACGATGATCATGTATCGACGATAGCCAGAGATATTGTCAAAAGCATCAAATCTTGGCAATATTAAAAGGATTTGGTATTTCCAATGAATGTAGGCCTGTTACATTCTTCTAGTCTATTATTATTACTATTAGGTTCGGCTTCTTTTATTATTAAATTAATATTATAGGCTATTAGCTATCTTTGAAAATGTTTTAATTTTTTTTTAGGTCTGTTATACAATGAATTATAGGCCTATAATTATAATTAAGAGTGTACGCTATAATATTGTCATCAATGAAAATTAAGTGCAGCTTTACTTCAAGCACCGACTTACCCGGAATACTATTATTCTCATTTTATGTACGGCCACAAGAGAAATAATGGAATAAATTAAGACAGTTATATATCATTATCAGCATATTATGTTGAAATTCGTCTCTGAGAGAATATGCTCTGTTAATGCAGCATCAGACGGCTCCGTCACGGTTTACTTTCACCTTCTGTAGTGAATACTGACTGAAGTTGAGACATTTTCACCGGCATAACTCTTGCGCAAAGTTTGCACGTTGCTTCATGTGTGATATCCATTGGCTCCCCTTCTTGTTTTAAAATGGAAAGATTTCCAATATTGCGATGAAGGGATACAGCGACGCCACTGCCTGTTGGCATCTTTACAACTAAAGACGTGAACTTGCGCACTGCGTAATGCGTGTCAACATTTCTCTTCACATGTGCCCCAGAGACTTCTGAATACGATTGAGAAAGTAGATCGGATTCAAGCGTTTACATGGTCATTTTTAGCTGTTGGATCGGATTAGAAAAGGAATAAACCACCCCTTTCAATCCGATCGAAATTTCATTCGGATCAAGCTCAATCAGATCGATTAAGGTGTTTACAACGTTTTTCAATCCGATTACAAATGGATTATTTGGGTGCATGTAAGCGTAGCCACTGTTATGATAGATGTGATTATGAAATGTCACTTTGAAGCTTCCTATTAGAGCTCAGATTGAAAGATGTGCTCTGTGTCCCTTGAAATACATGTGTGTCTATCAGAAAACTCAGCTCAAGGCAGATTTGATCACCCCTCTGTCCTCTGAATGTCCTCACTTATACAGATGAGATTGAGAGAGGGACATTCACCTGACTCCAATCTATAGAAACTGTGGTTAAAGGGAACAGAACCTGTCAATCATCTGTCCTTTGTCCCTATCCAAATCCATCACTGTGAAGGACTTGCTGTTGATGTTCGCAGTTCTGTATTTTGGCATGATGATCTAGGCTTCTAGTCCGCCTTTGTTTGCTTTTCTAAGGCGATCATCAGCCTTAGACACCTGTGCACAAGAGCAGCTCTGAGTACAGACTCACTCTTCACTCAGATTTATGAATCCACCCTTCATAATGAGCACAGATTATAACTGGATGAATTTAGAAATGTGCAAAACTATTAGTACGTATCTTTGTATAGTAAAGGAATGTTCGGGTTCAAAACAACACGTCTGTGGCATGCCGTCAGTTACCACGAGAATCATTTTCAGTCCCTCAGTTTGTAAAACCACACTTAAGGCAGACGTCTAGGGTTAGTGTTAAAATACTTCTTACCAGCTCCAAACAATTGTGAAAAAGAGGTTTTCTGAACACTCCCCCCTTCTGCCATTGGTCAAGAGATACTCCCGCCCCCAAACTCACGCTATTGGTTGAGTCTGACTGTACATTTACATCGAATATTTGAAAGATTAAATGTCACATGTTTTCTTGTAGTTGTTTCTGCATATTAAAGAAATAGTTCACCCAAAAATGAAAATTATCCCGTCCTCACCCTCAAGCCATCCAAGGTGTATATGACTATCTTCCTTCAGACAAACACTCCCATTATAAAGCTTGGGAGAGCCAGGAAATGATGTCCTGGCTCTCCCAAGCTTTATAATGGGAGTGAATGGGGTTTGAGATTTTGAAGCCCCAAAAAGCACATCCATACGGCTCCATGGGGTTAATAAAGGCCTTCTGAAGCAAAACGATGCGTTTTTGTAAGAAAAATATCTATATTTTATATATATCTATACTTTATAGACTGTAATAGCTGGCTTCCGGCAATGGCCGTACGCATCGATTTGCAGCGGAAGAGTGACCTCTGACCCGACGCATGACGTAGGATGTTCTCTTTTTCTAATTCGTGACCGGTGTTTTGTTTTGCTCTATCCTCTTCGGCGTTTGTCGATGTGTCATGCGTCGGGTCAGAGTTCACTCTTCCGCCAGAACTAGACTTACGGAAAGCCAGTTATTATAGTTTATCAAGTTTTAAATATGGATATTTTTCTTAAAAAACGCATCGCTTCGCTTCAGACGGTCTTTGTTAACCCCCTGGAGACGTATGGATTACTTTTATGATGGATGGATGCGCTTTTTTGGGCTTCAAAATCTCGAGCCCCATTCACTCCCATTATGGAAGAGCCAGGATATTTAATATAACTCCTATTGTGTTTGTCTGAAAGAAGATGGTCATGTACACCTAGAATGGCTTAAGGGTGAGTACATCATGGGATAATTTTCATGTTTGGGTGAAAGTTGACACAAAGTATTTTAACATCCCTAAAATTATTCTCATCACCTTTTGTGATTTATAATTGTTAACATGATTTAACATGTTTAATTTTGTATTATACATGCAAGAATACTGTACATGGTGTACAAAGTACTGTTTATAAGAAGAAAAGTCCACTCAAATGAATTGCGTTGCAATGCATAATATATTTGTACCAAAAAAATATATAAATAAAGAAATATATATATATATGAAGACTTCAGATGCAAAAGCCTTTAAGTGCCGTCTGAAATTTTCTTCTAAAATTAGCATTTTTATCAAGCTCGTATGTTTAGGTTCAGTAATTTCACTTAAATGGCAATTAATAGGTCCTTTTCATTGCCATTAAAGTGAAATAACTGAACATAAACATGCTCATTTTATAAGAACATTTCAGATGGCATTTAGAGGCATTTGCATCTGATGTCTTTATATATATATATATATATTATAAGCATTTTAATGAAAATACAAGCTGCACATTTAAAACCGTCCAGAATGTTTTTTCCCACAGACGTCTAATGTAAGTGAACTACACAAGCTCGGAGGGATGAAATCATTTTTTGTGGTAATCAACAATATGCCACAGATACTACTCATATAGCTTAGGGTCTTTTGAACCAGGAACATATGTCATAATATTAAAAACATTTACCCTGCGGATAGAAATATGAGATATTCTGAATTTATTTTCTGTGCGTGTGAAGTGCGAAGCAGGGCTGCTCTTAACATCAGGTGAACATCAGCTGATTTGATCCACTATCCAGATTCATTTCTCTGTTAATTTCTCTCTGTTTGTAAGAGAGAATAACAGGCGGCTTTTCAGTGTGCTCTTTACAGGATACTTTACTGCCTAATCACTATCATTCAGTGCTGCGGCACTCTTAAAACACCTCAAATCAGACCCTTAGAGAAAACCGGACATGTCTGTGCACTGAAAAGCACTGCTTCCTGTAGTTTTGTGTCATTTACTCTGTGAACTGTGTGAGGCGTGTTACTGTATAACCATGTCAGTGAATGTAATGAATGTTCCTTAATGTTGTCCACATGTCCTTCTCCCCATCACCGTACAGCCATTCACAGTCTGCAGTTGAGCCGCAGTCATGTTGACTGGTACAGCGATGATGAGGTGTATCTGTACAGTGACGCCACCACGTCTAAGATTGCCCGCACTGTCACACAGAAGCTGGGGTTCTCTAAAGGTGAGCTGCAAAACTGTACATGAACACAGTCATATCATTCTGTCCATACACCAGATTCTGTGTGTGTGTCATTTCTGGGTTCATTGTGTCACTATACATCTCTCTGCAACTGCTTTTTTGGATAATTCCTGTAAAATTACTATTAAAACTATGCAAACACATGGACCTCCAAAGACTTGCATTAGAAAATAACAAAAGATTTTCTCATAATATGGCGCCAGTGTCCATGATATTTATTATCTTGTCGTCTTTTTATAAAAAGCAATAAAGGTACAAGAGACCATATTATATTGTGAATATAGTCAGTTGAGGGCAGTGATGCACCAAAATTAATTTTTTACATTACTATTTTTAATGTTTTCGACTCTACTTATTTGATCAAAAATACAGAAAAAAACTGTAATATTGTAAAATATTATTACAATTTAAAATAATGGTTTTCTATTATAATATACTTATGTCTGTGATCAAAGCTGAATTTTCAGCATCATTACTCCAGTCTTCAGTGTCACATGATCCTTCAGAAATCAATCTAATATGATGATTTATTACAAATGTTGTGCTGCTTAATATTTTTTTATAACATGATACTTTTTTCAGGATTCTTTGATGAATGAAAAGTTAAAAAAGAGCAGCATTTATTTAAATTAAATCTTTTGTAACAATATACACTACCGTTCAAAAGTTTGGGGTCAGTATTTTTTTTCTTTCTTTCTTTTTTTGGGAAGAAATGAATGCTTTTTTTTTTTCAGCAAGGATGTGTTTAATTGATAAAAAGTGATAGTAAAGATTTATATTGTTAGAAAATATTTATATTTTGAATAAATGCTGTTCTTTTTGATTATTTATTCATCAATGAATCCTGAAAAAAATATCACAGTTTCCAAAAAATATTAAGCAACACAACTGTTTCCAACTTTGATAATAACTGAGTATCAAATCATCATATCAGAATGATTTCTGAAGGATCATGTGACACTGAAGACTGGAGTAATGATGCTGAAAATTCAGCTTTGCATTACAGAAAAAAAGTATATTTTAAAGTATATTAATATAGAAAATTATTTGTATTTATTACAAATAAATGCAGTCTTGATGAGCATAAGAGACTTCTTTCAGAAACATTAAAAATAGTAATGTTTCCAGACTTTGAATGGTAGTGTACATTAAATAATGAAGAGAACATGTTAACTAAAAAAGTAATGAATATGGAATATAGTGCATATATTCAGCAAAATACTCCTCTATAGTTGTTTTCTAGCTAACTAACAAGTTTATGCTTATTGGCTTTTCTGAGGTAAATGTGATGTTTACATGAGACATGATTCATTTCAGTAAGTTGTTGTGTATCTTTCAACATTCCTTCTGATGTTCATTCATGTTTATTTGGTGCTGTAACTAGTAGTAAAGAGGAAGAGATGATCGGTTCATGTGCCGCTACAGTGATCTGTCACCACACGTGAAAGAGTGTCAAAACCACATTTATTGTTTGAATTTCCTGATCAAGTTGACCATCTGAAAGCTGAGTCTTTGTTTCATCTCAGAAGTAATGAAGCACAAAGGTTAATGTGATTATCGGATGGCAGGCGCCACAAATAATAAGTTTTGTTCACACATCAACTGAAAGCACAGACTAAAAGATTTCGGTTCATCAAAACAACGATCGGTTGAAATCAAGAAATCGATATTGTCAACCCAGCGTAGCGTCCACACAGCTGACATATTTACCTGTTGTAGCTTATCAGTGTTGTTCAGGGTTGCCAGGTCTGTGAAACAAAACTATCCCCATGAGCCTATCCCACGTATCAAAACTTCCATACCTAAAATACATATTTTACATTCACTGTATGCGTTATTCACAATGCATCTTAAAAATCACTATATAACAGTACTCATAAACACTCTGTTTTCACAAGGAGCTCCCTACCAATGCCCTTCCTCACAAAACTCATCATCTAGCACAGTTTTGTCATTGTTAGAATATAAAATGGCTGAAATATCTCAATGCAAGCATCTCAATAAACCTTTAATCCGCAGGAAACAAAATCAACATTATAAAAGTAGCCCAATTCCACAGGAAAACCGCATACTTGGCAACCCTGACATATTTACGAAACAGACACTGCTTGTCATTGAAGAAGTGCTAATTTTAATGTCAGTTTCAAAAAATAAATTTCGAGACAGGGAAAGCTGCAGGTCGGAGAAATGAGCGTGCCGAAAGTTACTCAATGCTACAATAAATACTAACCCCTAACCCTAACATAGCTACATCTTAACAAGCAGCTTGCACGAACAGTTATGAAGACCTTTCGGCATGCCCATTACTAGATGATGGTGTTGCAACAAGGGTAAGAGTGTCCTTCAGCTGTGACTGTATTAGTAAAGCAGCCGTGTCTCTCTTAACATGTCCTGTCATTGTCCTCAGCCTCCAGCAGTGGCACTAGACTGCACCGCGGTTATGTGGAGGAGGCCTCGCTGGATGATAAACCCCCGCAGACCACACACGTTGTGTTCGTGGTTCATGGCATTGGACAGAAGATGGACAAGGATCGCATCATCAAAAACACTGGCATGTGAGTCCTCAGGAGTGCTGTTGTTGATAATGACCAATGAGTCTTCGGTGAGATGCCTTGTGATGAGCTGGAGTGTGTGTGAAGTGGGAAAGTATTTAGATGAATCTGTTCTGGTTCATGAAAGATGTTCAGTTTTCCCACAATATGTGTGTTTATGTCTGTCACATACACAGGAGTGGCCAAAAGTTATGTCTGTTCAAGGAAAATTTACATCAGCCTTTATTCAAATATTACAAATTTGTTAAAGATTATTGTGTAAGCACATTGAGAAGTTGAGCTTAAAGTCTGTTGAAACATGTCAGGTTGTGTAGTTTGCTTTTTTGCCATATAATTTTGTCAGATAAATACCTTAACCAAGTTTTAAAAAAAAAATTCTTCTCTCATACTTAAAATATTAAAATAATAATAAAATATGTTCCTCATATTTTGACGGTTTAATCAAACTTGTAGGGTCATTAATATTAAATATCCCCTCTGGACATTTAGGTATAATATATAACTATATATCTTTATGAAGTATTGAGTTTGTGATATGAGAACAGCTGGGAAGTGAGTAATGATATATAATTTTTTTTTAAAGAATAAAATTATTAATTTGTGTTGAGAACATTCTAGTCATCTCCGATTAATATTAAATTGGAAATGTAGCTGTTTTATTTTTTAAAACTAATGATTGTTGTTAAGCTGCTCATCAAATATTAAATACTATTATAGTATTTTTTTATTTTTATTATATTTTAAGTTTTAATTTTAGTTTCAGTAATTTTGTCANAGTATTTTTTATTTTTATTATATTTTAAGTTTTAATTTTAGTTTCAGTAATTTTGTCATGTGCTTTTATCATTTATTAGTTGAATAGATTTCTTCTTAGCTTACTAGCTCTTAACTTGGTTCTTCTTCTGACTTATTTTTTGGTAATTTTAGTACTTCAACTTAAACTTTGTTAACGTTTCTAATTTAAATTTTTTAAGTCTAAGGTTTTTATTTCATTTCAGTTACCTAAAACAGTTTTTAATAGTTAGTAATAAATTTTAGTTAACGATAACCATTTTTAAATAATACTGAAAGTGTGCACATTTTGAAAGGGAATGTGACGTTCTCTATTTATTGTCTGTGTGTGTCTGTGTGTGTCTGTGTGTGTCTGTGTGTGTCTGTGTGTGTCTGTGTGTGTCTGTGTGTGTCTGTGTGTGTCTGTGTGTGTCTGTGTGTTCAGGCTGCGGGAAGCTGTGAGGAAGATGGAGGAGAAGCACTTTGCTGAGCAAACAGAGGAGCATGTGGAGTTCCTGCCGGTCGAGTGGCGCTCTAAACTCGCTTTGGACGGCGGTAAGACAGATGCCACACCACGTGTCTGTCTGCGTTCACTCTGAACAGCTGCTCTGATCACAAACTGTCCTTTTACCTTTTGTTCACAAGCACACACATACTGTTTCAGATGATGGCTAGAGAATATTATATAGTTCATCCCTCTCTCAGCTGTGTAAACAAAGCAGCTCAAACAATGACATGCATTAACATTAATAATGAAATGATGAGTGAAAAAACACATGAGCTGTTTAAGCATAGTTTGTGTTCATATTTTAATAGCGTTTTCCTCTTTAAACACAGACACAGTGGAGTCTATCACACCAGATAAGGTGAGAGGCCTGAGAGATTTACTCAACAGCAGCGCCATGGACATCATGTACTACACCAGCCCTCTCTACAGAGACGAGGTGAACGGCGCTTTACATTTGATTACCTGAAAATTAACATTTTGTCATAATTTTCGCACCCTTGTGTTGTTCCAGACTATAGAATGCAATTAGAATTACCCATAAATTCAAGATATTGGGGCATTTATGAGTTTTTGTCTTATGTTTATATCATAGTATATAGTTAAGCTGTTTTTGTCCTGAATAGCACGAGTGAAAATGTGATATTGATTTTATACTAAGAAACTATACACAATATTGTCTTTTTGCACAATTTTGCCAACAGAAATATTACCTTTAAACCGTTTCTGCATCTCCAAGCAACTCACAGCGATGCTTCCTTTCTGAATAAACACCTTTTGCACGAATCAATTGGGTGAACCGATGATTCAATGTCCCATTCATAAAGAGAGCCATTTACTTCATTCCTGAATGAATCAGCTGTTTGAACGATTCGAATGAATGGCTGCGTCTCATTTCGGAGGCTGTGTCCTCACATTTGAAGGCTGCATACGTCATCAAGGATGTCTTTTTTAAGAAAAGTATCTAATAAAATTGACTGATGTTCCTCGTGAAATGTTAAATACTGTAATTTCTTTCTTACTTTGGTTATTTTTCTTAAATGAGACCGCCTCTGACGTATGCAGCCTTCAAATGCGATCTCCGGAGGACGCAGCCTTCGAAATGAGACGCAGCTCAATTAGACATTTACTGCCACCTACTGACAGTTTTAGTTTCTGAGAATCGCGCTCCAGGCCTTCAGCGGCCGTTCAGTGCTCGTGTACCCGCCGAGAACAGCCCAGTGCTTCGGGGATTTGCCGCTGGCTCTTATAGTGGTTAAACATGAGATATAATTCATATTTGTTCCTCTATGGCTGACAAATCAAGTCTTTTGTTATATATGATAATGTTCATCCTTCCAGATCACTAAGGGTTTGACGCAGGAGCTCAACCGCCTGTATTCTCTCTTCTGCTCACGAAACCCTGAATTTGAGAGGAAAGGTGGCAAAGTGTCCATCATCTCCCACTCTCTGGGCTGCGTGATCACCTTCGACATCATGACCGGCTGGGATCCTGTGCGCTTCTGTCTGCAAGAACATCACGATCAGCTGCTGGGGGACGATTTACACTGGACGAGTTATGAAGAGCGCCACCTGCTGGAGGAAGTGCAACTAACCAGACAAAGGTGCCGCTGTTTCACAAGTCTAAATCATGTCAAGTCAAACTTTAAAATGTATATAGTGCTGTTTACAATTTTGTTAATGAAAACTATGATGAAAAATGACTGCCTTTTTTTCATGGCTAGAAGATGACATTGAGATCATTAAACACAAGCTGTGACTATATCATCATGCACTATTGTTGAGTCTTGTAAAAGGTCTTGTGTCTGTGACAGGCTACGAGAACTGCAAGATCAGCTTCAGGGCCTGAAGGCATCGACACCTCCACCCTTCCCTACGTTAAAGTTTAAGGTGATGTAGTGACATTAACACGGTGATCAGCTCAAATGAAATGTCCATGTAATAAAGCTTGATAATTGTACTGCAGGTGGAGAACTTCTTCTGCATGGGCTCTCCTCTGGCTGTGTTCCTGGCTTTGAGAGGGATTCGGCCCGGAAACACCGGTGACCAGGACCACATCATGCCCAAATCCATCTGCCGGCGCCTCTTCAACATCTTCCACCCAACAGATCCTGTGGTGAGAAGACGTCACTGCATTCACTCTGGGGCTTTGCTGTTCATTTGAGGAGAGGGGACTGATTTGGCGTTTTGTGAAATAAATATATATATTTCTCTGTCTGGCAGGCCTATCGACTGGAGCCTCTTGTTTTAAAGCACTATAGCAATATCGCACCTGTCCAAATACACTGGTGAGTCTTCAAATGTTATTGTTTGAGTATAGTTTGTACTTGTGAGAAATTTATTTGCATGAATATTACACTTTATTTCCTATTTTTTTATCCTAATTGTATAATTGTTTAAAGCAGTAGTTCTCAATCTTTTTGTCTCGTTGTCCAACACTACATTTGAGCCCCAACTCTAAGATATTTTCTGTATTTCTGCTGTAATTTTTAACTGCTGAACTGTATTGTAAACTGGGAGTGTTGATTTGTTAAATTTATTAACCACAATTCAGTTTGTGATTTCAGAATGTTCAAGAACACCCAAAAAAATTATTGAGAGAGAGAGAAAAAGATGTTTTTTTTTTTTTTTTATAATTTTAATTTAGATTATTAATTTAGAGTTTTGTATACATATCAAAAGTTTGGAATAATTACGATTTTTAGTGTTTTTGAAAGGAGTCTTTTCTGCTCACCAAGGCTGCATTTATTTGATCAAATCGTTTTCTATGTGAATATACAGTAAAGTGTAATTTATTCCTGTGATCAAAGCTGAATTTTCAGCATCATTACTCCAGTCTTCAGTGTCACATGATCCTTCAGAAATCATTCTAATATGATGATTTGATACTCGAATTATTATCATGATGATCAATCATTGATAATGGCTCTTATTATTAATGTCATAACACTTTTTGCGTCTTAATATATTCTTCAGGTTTCTTTGATGAATAGAAAGTTTAAATATTTGAAATATAAATATTTTGTAACATTATAAATGTCTTTACTGTCACTTTTGATCAATTTAATGCATCTTTGCTGAAATCATATTAGAATGATTTCTGAAGGATCATGTGACACTGAAGACTGGAGTAATGATGCTGAAAATTCACCTTTGATCACAGGAATAAATTATTATTTTTTAAATATATTCACTCATATATTAAAACAGTTATTTTTCTCACAATATTACTGTTTTTACTGTATTTTTGATCAAATAAATGCAGCCTTGGAGAGCAGAAGAGACTTCTTTCAAAAACACAAAAAATCGTAATTATTCCAATCTTCACCAGTAGGGTGTATATATTATTATTATTAATTTAAATATGTTTGGAAGTTTGCTGTGGGCCGCAGACCCCTGGTTGAGAATCACTAGCTTAAAGGTTGCATTTGCCACAAATTAGATATAATTTGATATGATTTTGAATGTTGATTTTGACGTTGTTTTAAAGGTGTAACACTATCAATGCCACTCCATATGATGAGATCAGACCCACATATATAAACGCCAGTAAGGACGTAGCGTCCGACACAGAAAACGGCCCCAGCACCTCACCTGTCCTGGCCAGTAGTTACTACGGAGAGTCCATCACCAACCTGGGCAAAGCCAGCATACTAGGTACATGTGACAACATATTCAGTTGAAATGTAAGATTCTGATGTGCTATGAAGACATAAACTGAACGGTAAGAAACGGTTCCAGTTATTTTTCCACTTGATCTTGGTTTGGCACGGCACGATCACAAACCGCTTCAGCCTGGAATTCTCGACACGGTTAACCGTGCTGAACCGTGCTGGTAGAATGCGTGCAGAGATGTCGCCACTCAGGATTAGTCACTTGTCTGTTGCCTGTCTACAAGTTTATCTGTAGCTGGCCAGGCGCATTATTAAAGCTAACTTTGCAAGTTAGTAATGAATTAAAAGAAATATCTGATCATCACCCATAACGACTGATGCATTTGTATTACATACTCCGTTATCAGCCCCACAGTGGAGAATGAAATCATATCCGTACCGGCTGGGCCGGATCATCACAGAATGAAACGGTTAAGCAATGAGAATGATTCGGCTCGACAGTGGAAAAGCAGCTATACTGTCACTTTCAGAACTCATAATATCTCCTCCAGTCTAAATAGAGCATTTATTGAAACTGAGCTGTGAAAACAACTCATTCTGGAACGTTCTTGTATCAGACAGATGGGTTCATACATAACACACAATCACATTTCAGTCTGATCTGAACAGTTTGAGCGGCACATTTAAGTGCTGGTAGTTTTTATGACAATGCAGCTTCACAAAGGGGCCATTATTGAACGATGGAACAAGTCATTACTATATCAGAGCCAACAGCAAACCGGCAGCTTGTTTAAAAAGAGGATTTAAAAAAGAGCAGTGCAGTGCGATCGGTGCAAGGCAGAAACCGTGCTCAATCAGGAAATGCACAGTTAAACAGACGTGTTTTTAATCTGGACTTAAAGGAAGCTACTGACAAGGGCACATCTGACATCCTCTGGAAACTGGTTCCAGCTGCGCGTGGCATAATAGAGAAATGCCATCTCACCATGTTCTGAATGTACTCTAGCTGTTATTATTAACTGGCTTGATCCTTGCGATCTGAGAGCTCTATTTGGCATCTGCCATGTATTTTGGTCCGAGGCCATTATGGGATTTGTATATAATTAAAAGTAATTCTGAATAACAATGGAAGCCAGTGTAATGACCTAAGTACTGGTGTGAAATGTTCAGTTTTTCTGGTGTTGGTCAGGAACCTGGCAGCAGCGTTTTGTATGAGCTGCAACTGTCTAATAGTCATTTTGGGAAGGCCAGTAAGAAGTCCATTGCTGTGATCTACGCTGCTGGTAATGAATGCATTAATAAGCTTCTCTAGGTCTTCTCTAGGACACAAAGGATCTGATTATATTATAAAAATTATAGATAGCAGTAGACTGGTTTAGTTATTGCTTCTGAAGCTAAGATCAGAATGCAGGATGACACCAAGATTCCTGACTTCATGTTTAGTTTTTAGACCCCTGGTGTCAAGGTATGCATTTACCTTTGATACTTCATATTTATTGCCAAATACAATTACCTCTGTTTTATCTTTATTTAACTGAAGAAAGTTTTGGCACATCCAGCTGTTAAATACAAAGTTCTGTCATGAAACTCTAGATGGCGCAGGCTGATGGGTTCTTAACTCAATCTGGTTGTAATCACATCATTCTCTATAAGGCACAGCTGATTGGTTCTCGCTGTATCAGTAGCCAATGAGCTCGCTGCTCAACCTTCAAATACTTGGTCAGCTTTTGCTGTAGCAGTTGCAGACAGAGCGCTCTCAGAAACTCTCCACCTTCCCCAGCTCTACCTGTATAGATCTGCTATGGATAATTTATGTATGCTATATTGTAATGCAGCAGCATGTCTTACTTGCTCACAGCAGTGTGTTGTGTGTGTATTGGCAGTAGCAAGTCCTGTACTTGCTCTGCAGCAGCAGCAGCAATAAACATCAGCACCAATAATAGCAGAAGCAGCAGCAATAACGGCAGCAGCAGCAAAAACAGCAGCAGCAATAAGCAACAGTAGCAGCAATAAGCAACAGTAGCAGAAATAAGCAGCAGCAGAAATAAGCAATTACAGCAGCAGCAATAATAAACATCAGCAGCAGCAAAAAACATCAGAAGCAATAGCAGCAGCAGCAATAACCAACAGCAGCAGCAATAATCAACAGCAACAACAATAACAGCAGCAGCAATAACCAACAGCAGCAGCAGCAGCAATAAACATCAGCAGCAATAACCGACAGCAGCAATAAACATCAGCAGCAATAAGAACAGCAGCAGCACCAATAACCAAAAGCAGCAGCAATAACAGCAGAAACAGCAGAAATAACCAACAGCAGCAGCAGCAATAACCAAAAGCAGCAACAATAACCAAGGACAGCAACAATAACAGCAGAAATAACCAACAGCAGCAGCAGCAATAAGAACAGCAGCAACAGCAGCAATAAGAGCAGCAGCAGCACCAATAATAGCAGAAGCAGCAGCAATAACGGCAGCAGCAGCAATAAGCAAAAGTAGCAGAAATAAGCAGCAGCAGCAGAAATAAGCAATTACAGCAGCAGCAATAATAAACATCAGCAGCAGCAAAAAACATCAGAAGCAATAGCAGCAGCAGCATTAACCAACAGCAGCGGCAATAAACATCAGCAATAAGAACAGCAACAGCAGCAGCAATAACAGCAGCAGCAATAACCAACAGCAACAGCAATAACCAAGAGCAGCAGCAATAATCAACAGCAACAACAATAACAGCAGCAGCAATAACAGCAGCAGCAATAACAGCAGCATCAGCAATAAGAACAGCAACAGCAGCAGCAATAACCAACAGCAACAGCAATAACCAAGAGCAGCAGCAATAATCAACAGCAACAACAATAACAGCAACAACAATAACAGCAGCAGCAATAACAGCAGCATCAGCAATATCAGCAATAAGAACAGCAACAGCAGCAGCAATAATCAACAGCAACAACAATAACAGCAGCAGCAATAACAGCAGCAGCAATAACCAACAGCAGCAGCAATACACATCAGCAGCAATAACCGACAGCAGCAGCAGCAATAAGAACAGCAGCAGCAGCAATAACCAAAAGCAGCAGCAATAACAGCAGCAATAACCAAGGACAGCAACAATAACAGCAGAAACAGCAGAAATAACCAACAGCAGCAGCAGCAATAAGAACAGCATCAGCAGCAATAACCAAGGACAGCAACAATAACAGCAGAAATAACCAACAGCAGCAGCATCAATAAACATCAGCAGCAATAGCAGCAGCAGCAGCAGCAATAAGAACAGCAGCAGCAATAACAGCAGCAGCAGCAATAACCAAAAGCAGCACCAATAACAGCAGCAGCAATAACANCAGCACCAAAAAGAACAGCAGCAGCAGCACCAAAAAGAACAGCAGCAGCAGCACCAAAAAGAACAGCAGCAGCAGCAGCAATAAGAACAGCAGCAGCAATAAGAACAGCAGCAGCAGCAGCAATAAGAACAGCAGCAGCAATAAGAACAGCATCAGCAGCAATAGCTAAGGATAGCAACAATAACAGCAGAAACAGCAGAAATAACCAACAGCAGCAGCATCAATAAACATCAGCAGCAATAGCAGCAGCAGCAAAAAACATCAGCAGCAATAACAGCAGCAGCAGCAATAACAGCAGCAGCAATAACCAACAGCAGCAGCAGCAATAACAGGCTTTCCTGTAGCTCAGTGGTTAGAACATGGCACTAGCAATGCCAAGGTCATGGGTCCGATCCCAGGGATTGCACATACTCCGATACAAATGTATAGTATAATGCAATGTAAGTCGCTTTGGATAAAAGCGTCTGCCAAATGCATAAATGTAAATGTAAATGTAACCGACAGCAGCAGCAGCAATAAACATCAGCAGGAATAAGAACAACAACAGCAGCAATAAGAACAGCAGCAGCAATAACAGCAGCAATAACCAAGGACAGCAACAATAACAGCAGAAACAGCAGAAATAACCAACAGCAGCAGCAATAAGAACAGCATCAGCAGCAATAACCAAAAGCAGCAGCAATAACCAAGGACAGCAACAATAACAGCAGAAATAACCAACAGCAGCAGCAGCAGCAATAAGAACAGCATCAGCAGCAATAACCAAAAGCAGCAGCAATAACCAAGGACAGCAACAATAACAGCAGAAATAACCAACAGCAGCAGCAGCAGCAGCACCAAAAAGAACAGCAGCAGCAGCAGCAGCAATAAGAACAGCAGCAGCAATAAGAACAGCAGCAGCAGCATCAATAAGAACAGAAGCAGCAGCAGCAATAAGAACAGCAGCAGCAATAAGAACAGCATCAGCAGCAATAACCAAAAGCAGCAGCAATAACCAAAAGCAGCAGCAATAACCAAGGACAGCAACAATAACAGCAGAAATAACCAACAGCAGCAGCAATAGCAGCAGCAGGACCAATAAGAACAACAATATAAATATAGCAACAATAACAGCAGAAATAACCAACAGCAGCAGCAATAGCAGCAATAGCAGCAGCAGCACCAATAAGAACAGCAGCAGCAGCACCAAAAAGAACAGCAGCAGCAATAAGAACAGCATCAGCAGCAATAACCAAAAGCAGCAGCAATAACCAAGGACAGCAACAATAACAGCAGAAATAACCAACAGCAGCAGCAGCAGCAATAGCAGCAGCAGCACCAATAAGAACAGCAGCAGCAGCAGCACCAATAAGAACAGCAGCAGCAGCAGCACCAATAAGAACAGCAGCAGCAGCAGCACCAATAAGAACAGCAGCAGCAGCAGCACCAATAAGAACAGCAGCAGCAGCAGCACCAATAAGAACAGCAGCAGCAGCAGCACCAATAAGAACAGCAGCAGCAGCAGCACCAATAAGAACAGCAGCAGCAGCAGCACCAATAAGAACAGCAGCAGCAGCAGCACCAATAAGAACAGCAGCAGCAGCAGCACCAATAAGAACAGCAGCAGCAGCAGCACCAATAAGAACAGCAGCAGCAGCAGCACCAATAAGAACAGCAGCAGCAGCAGCACCAATAAGAACAGCAGCAGCAGCAGCAGCACCAAAAAGAACAGCAGCAGCAGCACCAAAAAGAACAGCAGCAGCAGCACCAAAAAGAACAGCAGCAGCAGCAGCAATAAGAACAGCAGCAGCAATAAGAACAGCAGCAGCAGCAGCAATAAGAACAGCAGCAGCAATAAGAACAGCATCAGCAGCAATAGCTAAGGATAGCAACAATAACAGCAGAAACAGCAGAAATAACCAACAGCAGCAGCATCAATAAACATCAGCAGCAATAGCAGCAGCAGCAAAAAACATCAGCAGCAATAACAGCAGCAGCAGCAATAACAGCAGCAGCAATAACCAACAGCAGCAGCATCAATAAACATCAGCAGCAATAGCAGCAGCAGCAAAAAACATCAGCAGCAATAACAGCAGCAGCAGCAATAAGAACAGCAGCAAAAATAACAGCAGCAGCAGCTATAACCAAAAGCAGCACCAATAACAGCAGCAGCAATAACAGCAGCAGTAACTAGCTGCAGCAGCGGAATAGCAGATCTGTTCTGCCAAGACCATACATATCAACATTGCCATATCCATTACCGTGCCAAACACTCAGAGAGTTGTCATGACAGAAGCTCTTTTAAGCACTGGCACAGGGACTCATTCTGTGATAGAGCTGGGTAGATCTGGGTGTCATCTGCATAGCTGAGATGAGCAGTATTGTTATTTTGAATTATTTAGCCTAGCGGGAGCATATACAAACTAGACAGTAGAGCTGCAAGGGTTGAACGTTGTGGAACTCCATGTGTCATAGCAGTTCAGTCAGATTCATAACTGCCTATACTCACAAAGTACCCTTTTCCTTCTATATATGTCCTGAAGCATCTAAGCACCGTCTCAGACAGTCCTACCCATTTTTCAGTCTGTTGAGGAGAATATTGTTGGTCAACAGAATCAAATGCAGCACTAAGAAGTAATAATACCAACAACACTGAAATTTTGCCAGCATCAGCATTTAATATCTTAATCAATGCTGTCTCTGTGCTGTGATATGTTTGGAAACCAGAAAGGAAGTTGTCCAAATAGTCATTTGAGTCTAGGAATTTGCTCATCTGAGTGAAAACAACCTTCTCTATTAACTTGCCAATGAAGGGGAGATTTGTGATCGGTCTATAGTTCTTCAAAACCGACCGGTCCAGATTGCTCTTCTTTAGAAGAGGCCTGATAACTCACATTTTTCAGGACCTTGGGAAAATGCCTGAAATGTTAGCTTTGTTTTCTGCCACATTCCTTCAGCTTTCCTGCATTTACATAGAAGTCTTAAAGTCGCCATGAAACAGAAGTTGCAATAGTCTTTTCTCCCCATTGTGCCGAATATCCAAGTGAAACGCTTCTCAAACAAGAACAAATGTAGGGCGGGGCTTGATTTTATCCTTGAGGAATTGATTGGATGCTTGTGGTTTGCTATTGGTGGATCTCATGTGAGTGACAGGTTGCCCCGCCCTCGTCATCAGAGAAGAGAAGAGATGCTGAAAGAGGGAGGAGAAGATATTCTGATTCAAGATTATGAGGAACATGAATTTAAAACAATAATGATGTGCACCGATAAATACACAATATTCCATAAAAAAATAAGAATTGACCAAAACATTCCATATAAAAAACAAGAACATTTTGATTTCATGGGGACTTTATAGGCAGCAGTGAATAAAAAAAACATTTACTTGGTAGGGATTAGTGAGAGATAATGTGATAAAATACATTTAGGAATTAAAAACTTTGTAAGTGGTTCACAGAAAAAATAAAAATGATAAAAATGGCTCACAGTCCGAATGACCCGTGTCGTCTGCTAATCTGTAACCTGGTGTTTGTGCAGGTGCTGCGAGTCTTGGAAAGGGCATCGGCGGGATTTTATTCTCCCATTTCTCTCGCTCACCCAGCCTGCCGTCAACCGGGGATTCTGGGATGGGTGACAGTGAGGACAGCCAAAGCACTTTTGCATATTCAGCCATATCTCCATCCTCTTCCTCCTCTTTATTTGACGCAGCAGGTGTGTACAGCCAACGCTTTCCACAAAGATATTTAACATTGATAATAATCATAAATGTTTCTTGAGCAGCAAATCATCATATTAGAATGATTTCTGAAGGATCATGTGACACTGAAGACTGGAGTAATGATGCTGAAAATTCAGCTTTGATCACAGGAATAAATTACACTTTACTATATATTCACATAGAAAACAGCTGATTTACATTGGAATAATATTTCACTGTTTTACTGTATTTTTGATCAAATAAATGCAGCCTTGATGAGCAGAAGAGACTTCTTTAAAAAAAACATTGCAAAATCTTTTAAATCTCAGTGCAGTTCACCTAGAAATGACAGTGTTGTCACATTTACTCATGGTTTTGGTCGTTGTGTGTCACAGTTGAGATGGAGCATCGCATGGACTTTGAGCTTCGGGAGGGTTTGGTGGAGAGCCGCTATTGGTCAGCAGTGACCTCACACACGGCCTATTGGACCTCCCACGACGTCGCCCTGTTCCTCCTGACATTCATATACAAACAACAGAGCACAGACCAGGCAGGACACACCTCACACAATAAAGACTGATCCGTCCTCGGACACTTTAAAGAACACGTGGTGCCTCTGAGTTTCTCTCCGAAGCCTTCCGTACGGACAGAGGCTGGACTATGCAAAGCTGCATTATTAAGAAACTGTAATATTTTTTTTATATGATGTAAGTCCAAAGAAGATCCGTAGGAAGTATATGCAGCAGACACGCACAGACATTCACGCGGCTCTAGGGCTCAAATCAGTGTCTTTATTGGTCAGCAGAACATGATGAACCCCTAATAATGACCGGCACTTATTTAAATGTGTATGTTTTATAGATATCTTTGTTTTGACCTGAGAAATCAATGTCTGTTTAATGCAATAACATGTTTAACAATATGCATAACTAAATGGTTGTTGTTAACACAGTTGTATTTTTATGCAGAAGGGTCGGTCGTGCCCTCACTACTAGATAATTTATTTATTTTATTGATGATTATGGATGGCTTGGAAAGAGATTTCCACTTGCTGCTGGCACAGTTTTTATAGCCAAATCATTCCATCATTGAATCTCACAAAACTCGGCGTGGGCTGCAATCTGTTTCGGGAAGATCGTCCCTTCACTCGTACTGTAGTTTTAGTGTTTATATGTGCCACAAATAACAACACTATTAACATGTAGACACTAGCTCATGGAAAACATGGTGTTTAGGCTAGACTCTATAGATGTCATGTCTGCAGGGTAAGATGCGATGGGGCTCAAGACTGTTCTGTCGTGTAGTTTCATGTTCCTGTTCCTCTGTTTATATGTTCGTAAAGGTCACATGTTTATGAAATGTGTCGATGCTACTGATACTGGTGTTTAGTTCATCTGTTCACCTGCACTTTAAGAGCAGAAATGTCCAAGATGTGAAGGAGAATAAGAAGTGAATTGGTTTAGATTGGCATTATCTGTATTTTTTTATTTTACCCATTAGACCTGTGTTTCCCAACCTGTTTTTGTCTTATGTATCTCACGTGCCCATCATAAACTTTATCCACTACAGAAACGTGTTCCTATTCATTTGTGTTTCACTGTTACTGTTATTAAACTGGCTATTTTTATTTATAAATGAAATCATTCAACAGTCGTAAATGATTTGCTGTTTTATGTGGTGCAATTTAAGAATCACTAAGTAGGAAAAATGTACATTTTATTCATTTTGCAGATGCTTTTATCCAAAGCTTTCCAGTAGCTCAGTGGTTAGAGCGTGGCACTAGCAATGCCAAGGGCATGGGTTCGATCCCAGGGATTGCACATACTCAGATACAAATGTATAGTATAATGCAATGTAAGATGCTTTGGATAAAAGCGTCTGCCAAATGCATAAATGTAAATGTAAATGTAAAGTGACTTACAGAAGAGGAACAAAAACAATTCATCAAAGAGCCAAGAATATTCATAATATATGATGCAAACATCACCAGATAAAGAGGTTTTAATAAGAATCGGACATTGAAGAAGATTAACTCTATAAAATAAAGAGAAAGTTAACATTAATCGATAATGATAACACTTATACGTACTACACAAGATTTATATTTCTGTTTTACAGGTTTATACACAAAGCATAGACTTGTGAACATCTCAACATTTAAGTTGGGAATCACTGTTCGTGTGTGTGTGTGTGTGTGTGTGTGTGGGCATGTTTTTGTGAAATATCAGGACACGTGTGTATTATGACATAGGTATTACAAGGAGAGGGTGACTTATGAGGACATTCCCCATGTCTCCACTTTTCAAAAGGCTTATAAATCACACAGAATGAGTTTTTGTGAGAAAGTAAAAGTGCACAGTTTCCTGTGATGGTTAGGGTTTAGGGGTAGGGGTAGTGTAGGGGGAGAGAAAATACGGTTTGTACAGTATAAAAACCATTACGCCTATGGAATGTCCCCACAATTCACAAAAACAAGTGTGTGTTCATGTGTGTGTGTGTGTTTGTGTGTGTGTGTGTGAGAGAGAGTGTGTGTGTTTGTGTGTGGTTATCTGTGAAATGGGTAGCATGTTATATCAGTGACATATGACAAATATTATATATATAAATGGCATTATCCATGTGTGGTTATCTGCACTAAGGGTTTCTCTAGTAAAACAGAGAAATAAATAGCTGAAGTTTACCTGTTTTTGGGTAAAAAGTTTATGTATGTATTAGTTCATAGCGGGGCGACATTGCTCGTTTGAACTTTAAGTGCTCAAATAATAAAACAATAAAGTTGTTGAAAACTGGTCAGTGTGTATGATGAAGTGTGTGGGATAAGTAAATCTGCAGATGATATTTTAGAAAACTGATTATGATCTCAATGTAATTGCACTTCTGGAGAGTAATGTGAGTTAATGTGAGCATCCTTCAGCACACTGCATTTAGCACCTGTGACTCAGACGAAGTTTGGCCACTAGATGGCAGCCATCATTTGACACTTCTCATCTTCCAGCAGCCCATCTTTGTTTCAGTGCATCTCCTTTTACAGCTACCAGTAGATTTGCATTAATCTTTGCATAAACTTTGAGTGAGTAAATGGCCTATATTTGCTCTTTTTATGTCTTTAGAGACAATCATTGTTATGTCCTAATGAGCAAATATATATAAAAATTGTACATTTCACATTAACAAGAAGCACCGCTGCTGCTGTTGTACTTCAAAGAGCTGAAGCCCTGATAAACAACATTCTCAACAATACAAGAGCACTTTTATAGAAACAATTCTAAAGTTTCAAAGTCAAATTAAGTAAGTTCCCATCACAGCTCGCACACACAGAAACACCTCTTCATTTCCCTGCGCTCTGCCTCGCGGCCTGTTTACACGGTAATTAAAACACAACCTAAAAAGGCAATGGCTCCCCTGCCAGAACACAGCAGAGAGGGTATAAATTCTTCTGATGCAGTCCACGGCTGAGGCCCAGATTCCTCTGCGCCGGACGACTCGTGTTTGACAAACTGTATTTGAAATATTGAAATGCTTTCGGATGAAAGGCTTATCCTTATTTTTATTTTTACATCTGAAAAAGCATTTTCTGGTTTTAGCTTAAAAGAAAAAACTTAATTCCATCACAGGCTACTTAAGTTATGTTGATGGGGAAAAAATACAACTAAATCTTTTAGATAGCAAACCTGAATAACAGAATGAGCAGACAAGACAGATAGATAGATAGATAGATAGATAGATAGATAGATAGATAGATAGATAGATAGATAGATAGATAGATAGATAGATAGATAGATAGATAGATAGATAGGGCTTATTCAGTGTAAATTGCACTAGTTCTAGTCAACCATAGGTATCTTACCACATTTTATTCCCATAAAAGGCAGTTCCTACACTCCAGTGGTGAAATAATATTCCAGCTGGCCTGTTAACTCTTGGATTCACTCCCACGGAAAAGCTTTAAATCACTAATTCGACAATTGTGTATTTTATTAGGCTACTGTTAACTCTTTGTTATCAGAGATGGCAATAATTTTAACACAATTAACCCATTCAGAACTGACAATTGGTCGGGCTTTCAAAGAAAAGTTAACTGATGTCAGTATTCATTAGAAATAGCTATAGGCCTACGAGAAAGTGAATGATGACTGGAAAACAACATCTATCAGTAGATTCGCATTTTGTTATTTTTGTGCTTAAAGATGTTTGTTTTTAATGGTTAATTTCACACATTAATAGGAATAATAATCTGCAGCTACAGTATGTAACCATTTTTTTCCAAGGTCTGATTCCAGCTAGGAAAAATATGTTCTACACTCTAAAAAAACACTGGGTTAAAAACAACCCAATAAATACATCTTGCCTACATTTAAGCTCGTTTAACAAATATTAGAAGTAAAAATGAAACATTTCAAGTAATTCAAGTGTAATGGATCAGTCTCTGTTGTCTGTTTCCAAAGTAACGCCGCTGGATCTCGTGTTGGAGATGACTCGCGTTCGGCGGGGGAACTGATAACTTCAGACCGCCGTCTGCGTTTCACTCGTAGCCGAAAAATGCTGTGACTGACTCCATAACCTGTCCATAAATAATCACTGTACAATTCTGAGAATATATTTTAACATCATAAGCATTTCTATTCTTTATCTTTTTGAATAAAATCATAAAAGTTTTTGCAAGGCATCAAGCGTTTCCATCACACGAAAAGACCAATGCGACACATGTTGCTTTGCATAAAATGAAACGATATACAGAACAATAACGAATTTTTAGATAAAATTAAATGTACACAAATCGGTATTTTACCGAAGAAATTGACCAATTTGACGGAGGTCGCAAAAAGCCTGTGATAAATAACTCAACCCCTGGGTTGTTACGTCTGACCCAGGATCTGAGTAACACGAAAACTACCCAAACGCTGGGTTGTTACGTCTGACCCAGGAGCTGTGTAACACAAAAACGACCCAAACGCTGGGTTGTTACGTCTGACCCAGGAGCTGGGTAACACGAAAACGACCCAAACGCTGGGTTGTTACGTCTGACCCAGGAGCTGGGTAACACGAAAACGACCCAAACGCTGGGTTGTTACGTCTGACCCAGGATCTGGGTAACACAAAAACGACCCAAACGCTGGGTTGTTACGTCTGACCCAGGATCTGGGTAACACAAAAACGACCCAAACACTGGGTTGTTACGTCTGACGCAGAAACTGGGTAACACTAAAACTAGATTTTTTAGTGCAAGAACATTTTGCTAACATTCCCATTGAGGAAAACGTTATTTCTTAATGTTCTCTTAATGTTTTTTTTTATTATTATTATTTTTTTATGTTCTAAATGCTAACATTAATGGAACATTCCATTTGATGACTTTGCAAACATTATGGGATGTATTAGCATAGTAGCTAACTTCCAAAAATCCAAAATAAACGTTAAAACGTTCCATGAAGGAAGACTAAATTACGTTTGTCTGTTAACATTATTAAAGACCAGATTACGTTAGACCATAAAGAGAAGAACACTGCCACAAACTTCCCTGAGGAAAATGTTTCCAGCTTTCTAAAACAGTCACAAAGAAAAATAAGCAATTTTTATAATTAACTAATTAAAATGAACGAATAATAAAAAATAACCAGCATCCATTAGAAACACGTCACTATGTTTGAGGTGAACGGCGACTGGAGTGATGGACCGGAGCGGGAAGCGCGAGCGGAGCGTGAGTGACGTTATCTGAGGGCGGGAGGAGAGAGAGAGAGAGAGAGAGAGAGAGAGAGAGAACGGCCACTGGACTCCATTAACGCGAAACCCCTCAGGAGCTCCGTCGCTGGACTTCGGCGAATTTTTCTTTTCTCGGGAACCTTCCTCATGATAGGATTAAATACGCGGCTGACGGAAAGAAAACGCTTAGGCTGTTGAAGTTCTGGGAAGTGAAGTGTGTTTTGTGGATCTGCTTCGGCGTGTTTGTGAAGGTTAGTGAACGCTATGATTTCACTCCTCTCAGGATTTGTCTGGCGTAACGTTACTCCACAACTCCGAATAAAAGCCTCTCTGTTGCTCTGCTCGATTTGTGCTTCGGAAATCTTCTCTTATGTTCGGCCAGGACGCGAGTAAACTAACTTTCGCAGTCGTTTTTGTGTCTTTTCTCTCATTGACCCGCTGTCTTTATTTAGTTGGCATTTGGAGCGGGGCTGTGACGTCACCAGCTCACAGATCGACCGTTAGTCGCTACAGGTTTATTATGTTTATTAATCTAGAAATAACTCCATTCAGTTTAAATGTGACTTTACAGTGTATCTAATATTTATATAGTATTCTAATACCATTTGTCATCCCTAAAGCGCTTTAATTACACTTTTATGTACACATTTACTTGATGAAGTGTTTTATCTGTTCACATTGACTCAAAATGTGCTCTCTTGAGATCTTCTCTCAGTCTCTGTTGCAGATCATAACGCTTGTGATGTTTTGCCTCCTGTTCCTTTAGGATGGCGTTGGACGGGATACGGATGCCGGATGGCTGCTACGCAGATGGGACCTGGGAGCTGAAGATGCACGTGACGGACCTCAACCGGGACGTGTCTCTCAGAGTCACCGGGGAAATTCACATCGGCGGTGTGATGCTCAAACTCGTGGAGAAACTTGGTACGTACACGAGTCCAGCCCTTCGTTTGAGTTGCGATGCTCGTGTCTACCGCGGTTTCGTCGACTCACGCTCGCCTTACACACGATTATTCGCTGGAAACTGAGTTATAGCACCGGATTCAACTGTAATTCATCGCACACTTTCAAACTTTCGTGTGATTCATGGTGCTTTCTAATAATCGACCAGACTGTTTTGATTAGTTGGTATTTGATCAAACCCTACCGACAGTAATACTGTATGGTTATATTGTGGTGGTTAGCTGTCGCTAAGTTGTATTGTTTAAGGGGTACTTCATTATCATTTCACTTTTTTAACTTTAGTTAGTGTTGCTCAAAGTTCAGTGCGAAGGAGATATTTTCTTTTACAGAAAACGGTACAACGAGCTTCTTACCTGGTTTGTGACATCACAAACCCTAAAATTTACATAAACCCCGCCCCTGAGAACACGCAACGAAGGGGGCGTGGCCATGTTGAGCTGCTTTAGAGAAAAGGAAGCGTTGTTGTAGTAGAGTGTTGTTGACATGCCGTCATTTTACGCCGGACTGCTTCACAAACGAGGGTCAATTCAACACAAAAGATGAACATGACGGCACATGCTAGTGGATGAGTTGAATCAACTCCACAGCAACTACATAAATTTATCCACTAACCATTCAGAAACGTCCTATTTCATTCTAAAAGTTGTAACTTCTTCCNACAATGTAAGGCTGAACACTTTCGTCATTTTGGCTGCGTGAGATTCTCCAGCTTTGTTGTTGTTGAGCTGTTAAAGCTCCGCCCTCTTCTGGAAAGGGGGCCGGGAGCAGCAGCTCATTTGCATTTAAAGGGACACACACAAAAACTGTGTGTTTTTGCTCACACCCTAATAGGAGCAAATTTGACAAGCTTTAATAAATGATCTGTGGGGTATTTTGAGCTGAAACTTCACACACACATTCTGGAGACACCATTACATCTTGTGAAAGGGGTGTTATAGGTCCCCTATAAGGGTTGTTTTAATAATCATCCTAATTCTGCACTTTTGCAAATAAAGGTTTTTACTAGGATTGGTTTTGCATGAAGAACCTTCAGCATTCGTGAACTCTTTGTAATGTTCTTTATAGTGGAAAAACGTTCTTTAAAATGATTGAAGACTGTATGAGAATAGACAGCTATAGCGGTGATGATATTGTTGAAATCGCTTATGAGCCATTCAGAATCCACTGATAGAAAGGGCGTGGATTCATAACTCAGTTTTATAGCCTATAGCAGTGGTTCCCAAACTTTTTAGCGTGGAGTACCCCCTGAAGGGATTACTATCCTTGTGCGTACCCCCTCTCTTCCACCTTTACCATTAAGGGAAAATATTTGCCCCCTAAATTGATTTTCCAGGGCAATTTTACAATTTTGAATAGCTTTTATAAAATAAATATTGTTTTAAATAAAAAAATGTTCAATATAGAAATATGCAATGATGGTAAAACTAAGTAAAACTTTTAAATATTAAACTAAAACCGCCAGTAGGTGGCAGCAAGTCACTGTTTTTATGAGTGAATCATCGAGTCATTCATTCAGTAACGAAGCAAGCTTTATTGTAGCTCAGTGGTTAGAACGTGGCACTAGCAATGCCCAGGTCATGGGTTCGATCCCAGGGATTGCACATACTCAGATACAAATGTATAGTATAATGCAATGTAAGTCGCTTTGGATAAAAGCGTCTGCCAATTGCATAAATGTAAAATGTAAATGTAAGTGGCTGTGAATGGATCATTGAATCATTCACTCTCACGATTCGTTCAAAGCCGCAGAATTGTTCTCGAAACACAGACGTGTGTTGTAGTTCTGCTGTGGTTTTCGTTAGAACTATTATTTCATTGCAAAATAGAGTAAATACTGACAGTACTGTGTTTAAAATGTAGGTTTTGTTGTATAATAATGTCACGTTTGCGGTCATGTGGATATTTGGGAACGATTGCATTCTTGCTCGTTATCATCATTAAATACAAGAACTCACACAAGGTGTTTTTGTATCAGAGAAAGTTTGAGTCTTAAATCGAAATTAATCCATTATCTGTGTCTATATTTGTTCTTCATGCGAGTAATTGCTAAATCCCCACTTTTACAAAGGTGCATTGTGGAGAACGGCAGTAATTTAGCGCGATTTAAGGCAACACTCGGCACGCAATCTATCATATGCATGCTGCTTCTGTGGATACAGTAGTTTTTGACTGCAAATGATGAGGTAATTTGATTAAATGTACTGGATAAACGACATTTTGGCAGTTAGAATCACATGCTCGATTTTAATATTATTTTAAGGTAGAATTAAATGAATTTTGTCACCTCACGTACCCCAGTTTGGGAACCACTGGCCTATAGATTTAATGACAAAACGATTATTCTTTTGCATTATTAAATGGATGCGTTTGTGTCATATGTTGAGTCTAATTTATTTTGGTTAGAAAACAAAGTTTGGAACGATATTAAATGTGGCATAATTTGCTTCCTGACAATTTCCTTGCAATTCATCCTTGTTGTTTGTAACTATAGAACAAAACAGCCTTTGTTTTCCATGCTCTTCCCACTCCATGAAGACAGAAGATGGAGAACACATGTCCACTGAACCTCCCTTACATTATTAGCAGCTACATTTTTCTGGATGTGTTGTTGTTGTGTGTTTGTGAAGCATTGAGGTGAGACGAGCACTTAATAGTGTCTGAAAACAAAGTGTTGCTGTAAACTATCAGCTGTGGCATCTGTTGTTTTCTTCTTTGCTGGTGAAGGAGGACCTCCTGTGGCTCTACCTTCATCTTTGACCAAAGATGTAAAAACCCCAGCTTTGTTTGAGGGTAAATGTGTGAGAAAACTCATCTAGTCATGGTCATTGGGAGCTAGTTAGCCCAGCTCCTGCATTAACCCTGTCAGCTCTTCAGGAATGTGTATGAGAGAGAGGTTGTGCTGGTTTAGAGCACATGTTAGCTATTAACCCCTCATAGAGAGACTTTAAAATGCATTTCTCAGGGCTGTGACACAAACATGCTGCTTGGAGCTTAACAAGAATGCTGTTGTACTCCTCTGTGCTTCGTTACTGTTGAGAAATATTGTCTGTTTAACCTTAAAGCTATCATTTTCTAAGGCGTCTAAATGATCAGCATGATTTGAGCTTTGCTCTGTCGTAGTGTTGCACGTTATACCGGTACTAGAAAGGTATCGCGATACCCAACCATACCTAAACGAGAGGTATGGTTGCATATACAGGTGCTCTTGCAGACCGTCCACAAATTGTTGAGAAAGCAGATGCACGAAGCGAAATATGACATTATTTTGCCTACATTCCCGACAGTCAGGGCAAGCCCACAGACACCACAAAGCCCGTCTGCAAAAGATGTTACAAAATAACGCAAGCGAAGGGAGTCAAAAGCATCTTGCCGACAAACATCCCGATTTGTACAAAGAATTTAAAGAGCGACAGGTTAGTGTGTTACCAGCATTATGTTTATGCTCTCAAACATTAAATGAGTTTATTTTACTCATGCAAGCAGACCTGAGGTGTATTAATGTGTCTAAGTTTAATAAGTGATATCTGGTTGCATAAATAAAATTTATTTTAAAATACATAAATATGTGAAGGGTATATACAGTTATTTTAAACCAATTTATGCTTTAATAACATTGCTCTAAGTATTTACAGTAATCTAATTTTTACAATAATCTTACTGTCAAAAACACCTACATGTATAAAAAAAAAACAGCAAAAAAGCATAACAGCAAATAATTTACAATTTTATTGAGCATGAAAATAATAAACATTAAAAATTATGTTAAATCTAACTCTAACTTCATGGCAATGAAGCTCAAATCCAGAATTATCAGCCTGCACAGAAAGAAGTTCTGTCATGTGTTATTTATGTACTTCCTGCTGTTTTAGGTTTTTGCCGTAGTATCGTTTAAGTATCGGTATCGTGATATTTAAGTTTGGTATCGTGACAACACTACTCTGTCGTCTGATCGATAGTTTAGCTTTTTCATCACGTAAAGGATCTTTAGTATAATTGTACAAACGTCCTCCTTCAGCTCGTGTCTTTCTGTCTGCTGTGAAATCTGCACTGATTTTATCAAGTAAACATAAGAATATCTTTGATATTGTTAGTAATATTTCAACTGGACTGAAGCAGCTTCGGTTTACTGGATTATCCATACATCATTTTATAGAAAAATCATGAATATGATCATCTTTTGAGGAAGGTTGATTTGTTCATCTCTTAATCATCATTGTATTGCATTGCATTATATGTTTTAAAACTACAGAGATTTGATCAAACAACTATTTAAATATCATCTTACTAAGACATATTATTGGCAGATATTGATATTTATATGCATTTCATGTAAGTATCTGCTATACTGTTATAAAGATCTCATTGATTTACAAGCATCAGGATTTCGTCTTACTTTCTGTTCATATTAATATCAGCATCTGCACTAAATTTCATATTTTTGTTCAGTTTGGGCCTCTGAATGAAACAGCTGTTTTTTCCTCCATATTCCCACTATATCAGACTATATGAGCCATAAAAGCCTGATGCATCAAATATAATACAAGCAGTTTTTTTTTTAAATACTTTGTCTTAAATGTTCAGTAAACTGTTCCATTTTGAAAAAGCAGATTATTCTTACTATTACTTCATAAGTCATGCTGTACAGGGTTAAACAGATCAGTGAGTTCTTGGATGCTTTGTGCTCTTTGTATGCCAAATAGTTAATATGCACATATTATGTTGGTGTTTTTCTATTTTGACATATCGTGGAATCTGAAGTTGATTCGGGATAAATTGAGAATCAGGATTTTTTTTTTTTTCAAACAGAGATCACGATTCTGAACAGACAAAATAACATGTAAATTACTAGAGGTTTTGACAAAATATTAAGTGCTGCAGTCTATTTAAAAATGTAAAATTAATTTGAATTATTAAATTTCAATGAATGATTAAATGACTCAATCACAAATACTACGTAATCGATACAATCATTATTTAAAGTCCCCCTTGTGGTGAAAATCAAGTTTTTAATGTTGTTTATATTTTTAATATGCTTTAAGACAAACCATGTGCAAATTCATAAGTCAACACCATTGCTGAGTATTTTCTCCTTAAAACTGCAGTGAACTAAAGACGCGGTTTGAAAACGCTGGTGTTTCTGACGTCACAAACTACTTTGTAACCAATAATGTCAACGTGAGATTATCAACTAGTGGATCTCAGAATTGATGTGAGTGAGTGGAGGCGGGGCTAATTTGCATATTCATAGAATCACGTATACTAAATGAGGCAAGGGTGTAGAGTTACAATCAAGCTATTTTAAGGCATGAAAAAAAAAAATTCAAGAATAAAACATTCAAATATGTCATTTTGGTGATCAAAGATGAGTTCTAAGGGATAAAATAATTGACTACAGAGGTACTTTAAAGCCTTAAATTACTTTTAAAAGGTGATTAACGGTATTTTGATCACTAATGTAGACATCAGTGTTTATATCCGAACTATAAACTTTCATCCCAGTTCTTCTGTGATGATATAAATATTTGTATCTCAGTTTCATACCTATACAAGACAGCGGCTCTCTCTGGATCAGCGTCAGCGCCAACTCAGATCTGAGTGTTCGCTGTATCGTACTTCTCAAAAGTTTAATAGACGCAGGAGAATCATCGTCATTTATGAATAAGATCGCTTGTGTGTTTGAATCAAGATCACAATCTTTTAACGATTAATCGTGCAGCTCTGATCTGAAGTAATGGATAAGGTGAAACCGTCATAGTGTGAGAATTGTTTTGAGGAATGAAGAAGCTGTGTCTTGCATGACAGGGTTAACTGGAGGAATAAAATTTGTTTGTTTTTCTCTTGAGCTGTTTGCTACTAATCTTTCCCTTCATCCTGCTGTAACATTGGTGCATATAAAGAACAGACGCCTCTAAATTGTTCTCAAATGACCGTCGTCACATGTTTTCATGAGCTCTGTGATTGGAGGAAAGGGGTCGAATGACTCTTCTTTGTGACTCTCATTTTACCCTTGTAAGATAACTGTAAACTCGACCAGTCTGTCCTGCTTTAAGAAGACAAAGATGCCATATGCCTCTGGCATGAAATCCATTCTGTACCCTTGACTTGATATGCCTGTCCTGCACATCCTTCATTTACATTTATAGCGTAGTGAAATGAAGTGTGTTGTTTGGTCTTCACTACACTTTGGAACTGATGTGTTTGAAGGTTTCAGGTTCACACTACAGTGCAGTTCACTAAAAACATGAGTTAAGAAGAGAAAAAGTGCAACAGGTTCACTTTACTTCGACAGTTTTGCATTTCTAAATAGTGTCAGTTTCAAACAAATTAATGAACTTCCTTCACTCACTTGAATGCTTGCAGAAACACTTTTGGCAAAATTAGCCTATAAATAAGAGTCCTGAGCTCGGCTATACTTTAAAAATTTGCATTTCTTGTTATTTTTGTATGGTGACCGGGAGAGGACATGTTCGGTTCATGTTTTAGTTTTGTTGTGGCAATGTCCTATTAACTTGTGGGATTGTGGTAATATGATGTGGCCATTTTGTCGAGGTAAAGACATCCTTATGTCGTGGCCACACGATGGGAAGTCGTGGCTTTGAGATCTGATGTTGACGGAAGACTGAAGACTAAGTTCGCTCCACAACTTTCAGGGAAATTGTGAGACTGTGGAAGAGGACATCAGACCCTCCCAGGGGGGAACAACAACTTTGGATGTTTTAAAGTTAAATGCATCAATTTAGTGTACTTTGAGAGTTCAAAATTAACCCCTTTTCAGATTAAAAAGTCTTTGCACTTCACTTTGAAATATGAAGCGCAACAGACTAGATACTTACTTAATTAATTTGCAGGCTTTTGTGATTTGCTAAAGCCACTAAACCGTATCACGCTTTCGATTTTAGCTAGTTTGCAAGATGCTTTGCCAAAGCAATGCCGCACAATATTTTTACAAATAGTGTAAAAATATTTTCAGTTCGTCATGAAATTCTGGTGGCACGAAGTCTGTGCAATTAATTGGACAGAGACTCATAATAAAAGACATTTCACTTCTCTTATGTTCACATTGGGCTTTGATTCGGTAAACTGAACGCAAGGAAAGTCAGTGTCATTTTAGTATCGTTGAGATACTATTATAGTTTTTATTTTTCATTTGAATTTGTTTCGTTTTTCATGTTTTTGTTTTTACATATGTCTTTATAATTTAGTAATTTTTATTTCAGTTTTAGTTATTTTAGTTATTATCAAAATGAGAAATCTTGCCTCGGCAACTAGCTGAAATCAAATAAAATATAAAAAAACGTATTTTATTTCAGTTAACATTTTTTCCAAGCAACATTTTTCATGGCTTTAGTTTCAGTTAACTATAATAACCCTGGACCAAGTACCATTCCCAGGATTGCTCTGGTCTGTGTGAACAAGAGCCGATGCTGTGTAGTGTGTGTTGTAGTGATGATGTTAGTTATTGTGCGACTGTTTGACCAGAGGATGGAGGAGAGCGTATGCACACAAAGAGAAAACAAAGCTGTGAATGAAAATAATCCGCGGTCAGGTAGCTGTTCATCATGAACCATGAGCTTTGCGCCTGCTGAACGTGATGCAATTGTTTTCTTGGTAAAATAAAAGTTTATTCCCCACCTTTCAACACCCTCAATATAGCCGCCCATGTTCCTCTCTTCTCTGAAGGTTTTCTAATGGAATAAATGGAAATGCCAGGAAAGCACTCTCTCATTGATTACAGTGCTCATTTCCTGAAACAGCATTTCAGCAGATTCTATTTAATAATTAATGATCAGGGGCCATGATGGCTTATATTTGACACTGACCTTCAGTTTTGCCAGTTCAGAGGAACAGTAAGTATAATGCTTATTTGATTTGGCTGGAATTGTACCTGCTGCTCAACACGTGCTTCAGAAAAGATACACGAGGAAGTCAAGTGTCAGAGACTGATTTCTGGATGATAGTTCATTTGTTTTCTAGATTTCTCTTATTTTAGCTTTTAATATTTGAGACGGTGTGTTTAATGCTGACGTTTAGGTAGTTCTAATAATTACTATCAGAGTTTTTATTTTAGATAATGTTCTGCTCATAACTGAGAGTTGACATCACATGTTTTTAAAGCACTATGCACATCTGTGTTGACTGACTGTCAGTGTAGATTACATTTCTTGTCAAATTTGTAATCTCAACAGCCCATTCCTGATAGGCGTTTTATGGTTTTGTAGGGCCCTATGAAATCCGTTTTATTTTTTCCAAATTCCATTTTTTTTCCGTTGTAATTTTTCTGGATTACGTTTACTTTTTGGACATTTTTGTAATTAAAAAATAATGTCTAATTAATTGAAATCATGACTCTTATACAACTTAACAACAATTTATTAAAAATATTAAATGTAATTTAATATATGTTAATATTAAATTATTTTATTAAATTATTTAATTTAAAACAAATTACATTTTAGGGCCCTATGAAATACGTTTTTTTATTTTATTTTTCAAATTCCATATATATATAAATTTACCAAATTCTGTGTTTTCTGTTAAGTTTTTTGGATTCCGTTTTAATTTAATTTTAATAATCATAAAGCATGTCTAATTAATTGAATTCATAAAAAAAACACAATTTCACTTTATTTCTATTAAATGTTTTGTTTTTGTCTTTTCAGAAATGTTTATTGTAATTTTTCTGGCAAACACATGAAGGCAAAATTCACAACATTCATTTATCTTTTAACCATATGACATTAAACAAACTTTTTTTGTCAAACAAAGTGCACAACAGAGCTTTACTATTAAAATTAAAACATGGAAGAAAAATTGTGATTATTCCTTAAAAAAAATAAAGTTTTAATAATAATGTATTATTAGTGTTAGTATTATTATTACATTTAGACGTAGCTAAATTCTGCTTTACAACAGAAAAATGTTTTTTTCAAGTTAATTTCTTCACAATTTCTTCAAGTTAAACCTGAACTTTTATTTTGACAGGTTGCAGTGAAGACCTTTGAGTTTGTGTGTGTTTATGATATGACAATAGTTTTTCTCAAATGAAATGGTGAAATGCGGATGAAGTGACTCTCAGAGCGGCTCTGGAGATGAAGTTTATGCTTCCATGTCCTCATTTAGTGAGGCGGAAGAGGCTAAAAACACCGCGAGCATCACAAGTGTCTTAGTATGTGTGAGGTAAACGAAACCGCGCGTCTGCGCCATTCATTCACACAGAGACACTTTTTGCGGTTTAAGATTCACAGACACTAGTCTATCGTGATTTGATTTAAGTGTACTGACCTACTTTTTATTTATTCATCAAAAATTTGACATTCCATGACATTCCGCGTTTTTATGAATGGATCCCGCGATTCTGTCCACGTTTTTTGCCTCAAGGAAATCATGTTATTAAAGGAATTATTAATAAAGTGTACTAGTGTTTTTCTATTCAGAGGAAAAAACACACACAATGTTTTGTAGTTAACTACAGAACATTCACACTGCTTTCACATGCTGTATGAAGCAGGCACAAGACCGACTGGTCGTTCAGACAACCCATCTGCAATTGATTTTGAAAATGATAGTTTTGGTCTGTCGTCTCTCCACCATACATAACTACACAAGTCATGTTTCAGAGACTGAATATAGTACCATCCCCTCCTTCATTCTTTTCCCTTTCGCAAGTGCTGTCTAAATCATAATTTTTCTTAGGAGTAAGTGGAGACATCATAAATGAAGCAGGGCACATTTTGTACAGACTCCGTGGCAAACGCTTCGAGTCTATAATAGAGTAAGACTCTGCAGTGTGTCATAATGTGAGTGCTGGCCAAAAGAAACCCTGCCCTCTTAAGGCAGTGAAGAAACACACACACATGCTCTCCTTCACTAATACTGGTGAAGGGAGCGTATATTATTAGAATGTGAAACGGAAACCCTGAAAAGTAAGCAAGCTCAAGATGACATCATTGGGAAGGACTTTTATCTGAGCCCTCTTGACCGAACCGTCAGTTGTTCCAAACGTTTGGTTAGTCACGAGGAACCGTAACGGAGGTTGGAGGAAAAATGATGATCAAGACTCTCCACTATGGGCAGAAGGGCTTTAGGTGGGGTTTCACATGCATGTCGAGCCCAGTTTTGTGACGTGGGAGAGGAAACAGGAAATGACTTCGGACGTTTGGCTTGTTCCCTGGATGTTGGCGTCATCCTGGTATTTTTTGCTGCTGCGCACGGATTCTTTCATTGTTTTCATACTTAATGGCTTTGTCATAAATGACTGACGTATTTGTTTTTTAATTAAGTCTTTTTTCAGATGTTTATTATTATTCAGAGAGAATTCAGTATGGAATAGTATAGTTTTATTTTTTCAGTGACTAAATGGGGTCTAAAATATAACTAAAAGGTTATTGTCTTAAAGGATTAGTTCACTTCAGAATTAAAATGTCCTGATAATTTACTCACCCCCATGTCATCCAAGATGTTTATGTCTTTCTTTCTTCAGTGGAAAAGAAATGAAGGAAAACATTCCAGGATCTTTCTCCATATTGTGGACTTCAACGGGTCCAAATGTCAGTTTCAGTGCAGCTTCAAAGAGCTCTACATGATCCCAGACGAGGAATAAGAGTCTTATCTAGAGAAACCATCGGCCATTTTCTAAAAAAAATAAGTGTATATACTTTTTAACCACAAATGCTCATCTTGCACTGCTCTGTGATGCGGCACGCATTACGTAATCATGTTGGAAAGGTCACGCGTGACGTAGGTGGAAGTACTGATCCAGTGTTTACAAAGGGAACGTACAAAGACTAATTCAAACGCCCGACGTCGTTTTTTTAGAAAATGTCCGATGGTTTCTCTAGATAAGACTCTTATTCCTCGTCTGGGATCATGTAGAGCTCTTTGAAGCTGCACTGAAACTGACATTTGGACCCGTTGAACCCCAGTGAAGTCCACTATATGGAGAAAAATCCTGGAATGTTTTCCTCAAAAACCTTCATTTCTTTTCCACTGAAGAAAGAAAGACATGAACATCTTGGATGACATGGGGGTGAGAGGAATAGTATAGATTTATTTTTCAGGTGACTAAAAGCATTCTAAAATATAACCAAAGGTTATCGTCTGAAAGTAAAGAATACTTGTATCCTGTTCTACTGTAATCATGGCAGAGCTTCAGCCAGAGGAATGTGGAGACTGCAAGGAAATGCACGATTTATCAGAGGATGCATCATTTCCTCCTCTTTCCTTCCTTGTATCAAGAGTTTTTTGGATGTTTTGCCCGAAAGGACTGGGCAATATTTTGAAGTAGGCCTGTTACGATCATGTCATACAAATAATTGCGATTTCACAGTTTAATTTATATTTTACGTGTGGCTGTATAATTAAATAGGCCCTTATGATTGTCTTTAATGCTGTAAAAAAATATTTTAAAAGTTATTTTCAACTTTAATTATATTTCACTCTGGACCTGAATATAATGTAATGCAAT
The DNA here is from genome assembly GCA_003731715.1 of Anabarilius grahami. Taxonomy (NCBI): domain Eukaryota; kingdom Metazoa; phylum Chordata; class Actinopteri; order Cypriniformes; family Xenocyprididae; genus Anabarilius; species Anabarilius grahami. The sequence goes on from RJVU01044332.1 coordinate 335,603, forward strand.
ATAATGCAGTCTGATTAAATCTACAAGGCTTCATTTAATTTGCTGTCATTTTAACTGTGTGTGTAACAAGATTGCTTGGCATTACGTGAATGTTAAATTAAAGTCATTACGCATGTTAATTCTTGATATAAACTTTTGCATGAGTTTGGCGTGAACTGAACCCCTGCAGAGAGTGTGCTCCTAACAGTATAATCTTCACACACTCTTCAGCTGTTCAGGTTTCTATTCACTTTTACTTGCTGCAGTGGCTGGTTTGGATGAAATATCAGCCTTTGTTGCATTACATAGCAGATACGTAACATATCATGAAAATAATGAAACGATAGCTGCGTTTACATGGAGCCTAATAATCCGATTCTAATCAATTTTTTTGGGCCGATACCCAAACGATTATTAGCCGATTTGTCACTTGCTCTCTTATTTGCAAAGTTCAAATCAGCAACTTTGCAAATAAGTTAAATCATCTTTAAACCACCAAAGTTCAAAAACACATGCATTAAGTTGTACTAGCCAGTTTATTGCTGCATCATCAAATAATTTAACATTTAACATTCAGCAGGCCAACATAAATACAACAGAACAAAGATATGAAGTAAACAGTATTTTTAGAGAGTAGTTTTCAAGTACAGAAATAGAGTAAACAAATATTCTTCACTGTATAAATTAAATATATTAATCCTTATTAAAGTTACAAGAGTTATTAAATCAAGAGTAGTGATTGAATTTTTTTGTCTTTTGTTGTTTGATTAAAACGCAGACAGCAGCGCAGCAGGAATATTAGGCTGCTGTCAAAATGTAAACACTACGTTCGAAGTTAATCAATCGGAATTAATTCATTCCAGTTGAAGCAAAAGGTGTCCATGTAAACGTAGCTATTGTCGTTATATTTTTTCAGCTGTTCTTGTCCATGTCGTTCAGCCTCTTGCAAACATTGCATCGTTTTAGTGAATTTTAGCAGTGAAGTATTCTCATAATGTTAAAGTAAAAGGCAAATTCATTTGTTTACACACTCATTTTTCCTGGTAGTTGTAAGCTGACTGCAGCATGTGTATTTGTCCAGCTCCGTTGGTCTTCAGAGTGCTCTAATCTATGATACAGGAAGTAGTTACACTAAGAAGCAGCCCTACCCAGCACAGAGCTTTCCGGTTGCATTGATCAAATCTAGCTGTGATTTAGTGTTTAGATTTGCTTACTTACACTGAACCCCTCTGGGAGGGGAAACAGCTTGATGTCTGCTTTCAAGGCTTGCTTTAGAAGCTTAATAATCAAATTATTTCAGCACAATGTATGAAAATTTACATTATTTATGAGCTTTTAGTGTTCTACAAATATTATTTGTCCAAACCGCTCCCTGTAAATATCTTTATTTGTGCCTCTTGAATATGCAACAGAAATACGATTGCTGGCAGTTATTTTAGTAGTCATTTACAGTGTATGTGAAGCATGTGAGGTCATTTCCTTGATTGTATTTCTTAGTTTCTAGTGCAGGATTATTTATTTAATTCATTTTTTATATTTTGCCTTTAAGGGATGAAACGGTTTCTGTCATACCTTAAAGTATTTCTCCAATAAAAATACACATTGCTTACATTTTTTTCATGTAATTCAAGTGGACCATTGCAATCAAATAAATAAATAAAAATGATTGATTATTATCAATGACATAATAGACTTCAGAGGGTCTGTGAGGCTGCATTTATACTGGTTCATTTTGAATCAGACATTACCGATTCAATAGTGGCGATTCGATTTTGATGTTTATTTTCTGTTGCATTTGTGACCATTTTAGTCACAATTCATTGTGCAGTGTAGGCAACTTTATTGATTATAACGGGCGTTTTCATAAACTGAAGTGCTAAACTGAAGTGATTGACAGGTTCAATGATTATAAAGGGTGTGCGCTTTAATTGCTTTCTGTAAATAAGCATGTGGCAGACTGTCTCATTGAACTATTAATGAAACACAAATCTACACTACATTAAAATGACATGCATTTGCCCCCCAATAAAGAGGTATTTTAATGTAAATTATATTAATCAACATAAAAGATAGCAATTGCAATATCAAGAGAAACAATCAACAATCAACAATTATGATTTTTGTTATAATAATACAGCCCTGATTGACAGATTATTTCAGATTTATCGCATATGTATGTTTTTGACTGTTTTAGACTATTTGCATTTAAACAACAATGAAATTAGTCATTGCACACCTCCCTAGTTTTTATGCCTTGCAAACTTAAACATTTAACTTTTCTCTGATGTTTTGCACAGTGTTGCTTTGCCATTTAAGATGGCATTATCTAACGGATAGATGAAAGTCGGGATATTGTTTGAAATCATTTTCCATTAAAAGTGTTTCTAACTGTCAATTATAGATTGAGAGATTTCCAGATATTTTAGCAAATTTAAAAAAAGTTATTTGTTGTCATTTTTGTAAGAAACTGTTTATTGAAAAAATATAACACCATTTTTTTCAGTGCATTTTCCAGTAAAAATCACAGTACTTTACATTCAAGGAGAACAATCATTGTTTATTTAATTATAATGTACCGTTCACACATGTAATTTACTGTCATTAATGAAAGAAGGAAGCTGCGTTCTTTCCACAGTGTTACACTATGCTATCGATTGGACAGGAAGTGCATTTGTGATTTGCAGTGTTTTCTTCTTCCTGGACCAGACCCTTCTTGGGTCGCAGTACACCCCCTCTCTCTGCAGTACTGGAGGTCTCCAGCGCTGTTTAATGCGTCCTATTACTTAGCATGGATTCATTTTGTTACAGCATTACGTCATCTGCTGGCAGGCTGTATTTTTAGCCAAGAAATGCAATTGGCCGGCAGCTAATTAAATTACAGCCCTCTATTTAGGCTGTTTGATGGATAGTCAATGAATGGCTGTTCTCCCAGCACTCCGTCTGATGGGAGGGCAGGACCGGGGCGGGACCGCCAGTGACAATCCAGACTGAGGAGGGAATTCACTGGGGATCCTCTGGAAAAAGACACACACTGTGTGTGTGTGTTTGAATCTATGAGCGTGTTTATTCCATAGCTTGTGCATGACAACTTAATGACTCCTGTGGATGTCGGTCAAAGATGAAATCATACTAGTCCCAAAAATGGACTGGCATTATTTCATTTAAATTCATCAGGGATGTTTGGCACATGCTTGGCCGGATACTGTAGGGGTCGAGCTGTGAAGTGTTTTACAAAATCAGCATCTGCTTGCTCCACCCGTGAAGGGAGCGTCCATCTGCATCTGTCTTCATACCCTTCCCGTCACAGGAAGGAAAGACTGCGAACATTATTTAACACATTTAATATATAGATTTCGCTAGTATCAGCATAATAATCTTTTTGCTTACACTTAATCATTTAAAACTCTATGCAAATTAATTTAACTCTCTGGTTGTGTTCAGGTCATTATGACTCCGAGAGGATTTTAGTTTTTCCAGAAAATGCTAGTTAATGTTATTGCATCAACCCTCTACGGACACACTGAAGCTCGAGTCGCAGTTGGGCAGGACATTTTTTTTATTTTACTTGCCAGACTTTTTTACATGAAATGCAAAAGTAATGCAAATGAAGAAAAAATTCTGCATAAATATAATATAATATGATATTTAAATGTAAAATATAATTTTCAAACGCTATTAAAGACAAGTAAACAGTCTGTAATAAAATAAGAACAAATAATCAAACTACAAGCAATAGCACAAATAAACACAATAGATGCAAATTAAACAAACTTTGCTTTTCAGGTTTTTCAGGTAGATCTAACAGTAGTTAGATACAGATTAGCTAGATTATGTACAGAAATTGAGTAATCAAATGTAAAATGACATAGTCTTCACTGTATAAATTAGCCTAAATAATATAGATTAATCTTTATTAAATTTACAAAAGTTTAAAAAACAGGGAGTGATTTTTGTATTTTTTATTTTTTTATTTTGGGTGTTTGGTTAATATTAAAAACACAGACAGCAGCAGGAATATTAGGCTGCTGTCACTTTAAGACATAATGCACGGATGATACTGTTGCACATGCATTTTATTTTTTAACTGTTGTAAATGTTCACTTAAGATAACTGACTATGTTTACTAGGATACTCTCCAAGACGGACATTTTGACATAATTTTATGTAAAAATTGTCCATCCGAGCGCAAAGACCTCTATTCAGTATTCACGTCCTTTCTGGGCTTTCTGTTAGATGCGTGCGAGTTATCTTTCGCGTCTTCTTGCTAAAAACACGTGACAGTGACAGTTCTGTCAACTCTTGTCCATCGGGCAGTCCTGTCGAGCCCTGCGTTTAGATCTAGCGTGTCAATTCTCTTTACATGGCATGTGTGAAAGCCGCTCTCTTTCTCTCACGTTGAGTGCACATGTGTGAGAGAAAACCATAGAGGGAGCTCTCAGCCAAACGACAAACGAGCAATGAAATTATATCTGCGCTAAACTTATTTTTTTGCCCCTAAGTCAATCACGGGTGACAGAAATCGTACAAGTTATTGGCCATTGACTAAGTAAAAACATTTTTTAGTCGTCTAGCATGAAATTAGTTTGCGTATGCGAGTGATTTACTCGCATTGTGGAGCATTGTGCATTGCACTAAAACTTGTTGATTTTTCTCACACAGGGTATGGCAACTTCCCAAAAAAGTGATAATTTTTGTCCTTTTTTCAACCTTGTTACTGGGCAGTATGGCCATAAAATCTTGTACAGGAGTTTTTTCTTTCTTTGATATAAGTCCATTTCATCTGGTGAGGAAGTGAAAGTTTATTTCAGTCTTTAACTGAGTTTATTTTAGTCTTCTGCACCACTGTTAAGCTCCTCACACCTCACTGGCTGCACTCAACAGTGAATATACAGAGGCATGTTCGAGTGCAGTATATCCTCAAAATTACAAAACAGATTAGGAGCATAAAAGATGGTGCTTGTCTTTTGATTGTTTCTATTAATGTTGGCAAAAAGCTGTTGGCTTCTAAATATTTTCTTAGTTCTTCAGAAATGATTGTAGACTGTCATTGAGAACTTAACATGTTCTGTTGTCTTTTATTCTGTGTTATGTTGTTATGGAGATGGACACCACAGTTGGCTAGTGAACGAGATGCAGTCATTGAAATGAGACCAGTGTGAAGCTTCTCTCTTAGGGTGTGGAGGAGAAAAACTGAGTCAGTGAGTTTTTGTCTATAGAAAAATGGTCACGGCTGTGACAGAAGTGGACAGAGTCGGAGAGAAGATTCGAGAGATGTGTTCAGAAATGGATAGTCACATTCATTGTACAAAAAAAAAAAATAAGAAAGGTACAAACTATATCTCAATGTGTTTACTTTGTCCTTTTCAGAAATAAATGTCTCGGCTCATAATCCTTTTAAACTTTTCTGTGTCATCGAACAAAAAATAACCCTGAACTCATGTTTTAGACTTATTTGGGTGAAAAAATGTCCTAGTGCTTGAACCAATGAATTAAAATCCCACAGAAACCAAAAGTCCCTGACTCACAGAAAACACAATCTTCTAAAAGTTCATTTTCACAGTCACACACACCGAAATAAGGCAGAGAAACTGGATAGTGGGCTGCTGAGGGGAAAACAGTTTCTTTTGTCTGCTCACATGCATACCTGTCTGCTGACATCACTGATGGAGAGACTCCACTGGTCCACAGACTTGTGAATCCGAATCCAATCGTGAAATTTGTGTCAGTACCCAGCCCTAATTATTATTGTGCCACATTAGCATTAGTGTCTTTAGGTGCTGTCAAAAATATAGATTTTCCACCCATAAATATCGATACTAAAGTATTTGAAACAGTTTTCCGCAGTATCAATATACCAGTAGCAGCTGCGCTTTCTCACTTTCTCTCCAACAGCAAGTTGACACACCACAGTGTGTATTTTATTTGTATAAGTATGTAGTCCATTGCACTGCGTGTTTCAGAGCGAAGCGCGGCACTGTGATCATTTACATACGAGCACTGTTATTTGTGTTTCAGCATCTCAAGAGTGTCTCACTTCACAGAAAATCTCTGCATATGCTCTGAGTTTGATGCGCATTTGGGGACGCAACGTGTGCTAGTTATGCTTTTTCATATTGGCATGATTTCCAAAACGTATGTGGACAGATGATTACAGCATTTCATGCATTGCACACAGAGTTGAATGAGAATGCGTCTGTAAATGAGATAGTTAAACCTATTATCATAGAAAATTCAAGCTTCCCCTCCAGTTGCACTAATGCATACTTTACTGCTCTCCGCAAACTACATACCACTTCTGCAGAGGTGAATATGTGCTTTTATAGCAAATTATAGATTTGTTTTTTAACCTAGACATTTATGTGCTCTGTGTGTAGTATAATATCCTATTGTATATTGTTTACTACCTGCATTTGAGTATTTGTATTTGAGGTTTACAGGTGCATCTCAATAAATTAGAATGTCCTGGAAAAGTTCATTTATTTCAGTAATTCAACTCAAATTGTGGAACTTGTGTATTAAATAAATTCAATGCACACAGACTGAAGTACTTTAAGTCTTTGGTTCTTTTAATTGTGATGATTTTGGCTCACATTTAACAAAAACCCACCAATTCACTATCTCAATAAATTAGAATACTTCATAAGATCAATAAAAAAAGGATATTTTAAACAGAAATGTCAGACTTCTGAAAAGTATGTTCATTTCTATGCACTCAATACTTGGTTGGGCCTCCTTTTGCATGAATTACTGCATCAATGCGGCGTGGCATGGAGGCGATCAGCCTGTGGCACTGCTCAGGTGCTTTGATAGCGGCCTTCAGGTCATCTGCATTGTTGGGTCTGGTGTCTCTCATCTTCCTCTTGACAATACCCCATAGATTCTCTATTGGGTTCAGGTCAGGCGAGTTTGCTGGCCAATCAAGCACAGTAACACCATGGTCATTGAACCAGCTTTTGGTACCTTTGGCAGTGTGGGCAGGTGCCAAATCCTGCTGGAAAATGAAATTAGCATCTCCATAAAGCTTGTCAGCAGAAGGAAGCATGAAGTGCTCTAAAATCTCCTGGTAGATGGCTGCTTTGACTGTGGACTTCAGAAAACACAGTGGACCAACACCAGCAGATGACATGGCAGCCCAAATCATCACTGACTGTGGAAACTTTACACTGGACTTCAAGCAACATGGTTTCTGTGCCTCTTCACTCTTCCTCCAGACTCTGGGACCTTGATTTCCAAAGGAAATGCAAAATTTTCTTTCATCTGGAAAGAGGACTTTGGACCACTGAGCAACAGTCCAGTTCTTCTTCTCCTTAGCCCAGGTAAGACGCTTCTGACGTTGTCTTTGGTTCAGAAGTGGCTTGGTACGTGGAATGTGACAGTTGTAGCCCATTTCCTGAAGACGTCTGTGTGTGGTGGCTCTTGATGCACTGACTCAAGCTTCAGTCCACTCCTTTTGAAGCTCTCCTAACTTCTTAAATCGGCTTCGCCAGACAATCTTCTCTAGCCTGCGCGGTCATTCCTTTCACTTGTACACCTTTTCCTACCACACTTTTTCCTTCCAGTCAACTTTCCATGAATATGCTTAGGCACAGCACTCTGCGAACAGCCAGCTCTTTCAGCAATGACCCTCTGTGGCTTACCCTCATTGTAGAGGGTCTTGATGATCATCTTCTGGACAACTGTCAAGTCAGCAGACTTCCCCATGACTGCTGCTGGGATTACTGACCTAAACCCAGTATTTATACCCTGAGAATGGTAATTTAATAGAACTTGAAATTTAAATATTCTAATAATTTGAGATACTGATTTTTTTTTTTTAAACAAAAAAGTCTGGAAATATTTTACTTTGTGTAATAAATCTAGAATATTTAAGTTTTACTTTTTGAATTAAATTACAGAGAGGAAAAAAAAAACTTTTTATGATATTCTAATTTATTGAGATGCACCTGTATATGTGAGTAAAAGCTTAAATTAAAAGCTTTGTTCATCATAAAAAGTGATCGAGTCTCTTCAGAAAATTTGGACTAAACCGCTCAATTCATATGGGTTACTTTTGCGATCTCTTTATGAACTTTTTGAAGCGTCAAAGTGGTCGTTGCAAAGGCAGTCTGTGGAGGTACAGGAATCTCATCAAAAATATCTTAATTTGTGTTCTGAAGATGAACGAAGGTCTTACGGGTGTGGAACGACATGAGGCTGAGTAATTAATCACAGAATTTTCATTTTGGGCTGAACTAACCCTTTAAATTTCAGACAGAAGAGTTTCAGTTGATAAGAAAATACTTTGACTAGGGTCAAACGTAAATTAACTTATATACTGTTCACATTTCATGTCCTTAATTTTGTGACAATATTTCCCTGTGGTATCGAATAGATATTGAATTGAAATTCCAGTTCCAACACTAGTGTTTTCATAAAACTGGACTTTGACTGTGCCTCACGAGTGCTTTTAAACAAAAATATAAGAGCAGAGCCCTGATTGGTGTATGTAATATGTCACCTGATTAGTATGAATTGGATTCTTCTTCTGTAGCTCCACAAATGCCCGCAGCTCAATCCTGTGTTGTTTGTGTGCAGCTGTTAGAGGAAAAGCAGGTTTAGAGTATCAGACTCGGATTACAATGTGAATCTGGAACAAAGAGAAAGGGTTGACCCTGATCTCCTTACTCGCACATGCAAACACTTCTCAGCATTTCACCTATTTTCGGCCTGTGTGCACGAGCCTCCTGATGAATGCTTGGCCTCTTGCTTTCATCCCGGCCCTCCACTTTGGCAAGTGCAGTTTCACACAAACACATCTGACACTTAACCGTGTTTCTCTTTAGTTGACTTCTCTCTCAACTCTGTTGCATTGCTGTATGTGCAGGCAAATTAGAGACCAGTTTTGGCTCGGTTACTTTTCATCCCGCTATTACTGAGTGCTTATCAATGTAGATCCTAACCTTGTCATATTTCTCTCTCTATCTTTATGCAGATGTGAAGAAGGACTGGTCAGATCACGCACTGTGGTGGGAAAAGAAGAAGACCTGGCTGCTAAAGACCCACTGGACGCTTGATAAATATGGCATTCAGGCCGACGCCAGGCTGCTCTTCACACCGCAGCACAAGCTGCTGCGCCTGCAGCTGCCCAACATGAAACACATGAGGGTGAAAGTCAACTTCTCTGACCGTGTCTTCAAGGCCGTGTCTGACATCTGCAAAACCTTCAGTGAGTGCTGCCCTAAAATATACACAGCTTTATCCATTAGCCTAACTCAATCTTCCCACTGGTCGTGAAGAACAATAAGTCACGATAATTGTGTTATTTTGATATACATTAGAGCACATTCACCCTTTAATGTCGAGAACAGACGTAGGGTTTGGCTGGAGAGATGATGTTAAATCAGAATACAGTGGCAGCTTGAAGGAACCATGAAATGGATTGAAAACACAATTGTTTTAAAGTGTGGATGTGTTTTCTCTTGATCCATCCAAGGGCTTGTGTTTCTTAAATAACCAGTGGCCTTTGCAAACACTGAAAACTTTTTTTAAAATTAGTTTTTTGGCTCGTTTGGAGCATTTGTTTTGGAACCTGCCTCTATTTCTCCATTAGTTTGGTTTGTTTAGGCATATATGAACATGGCAATCATGCTCAGATCCACTCTGAAAATAGGTCAGAGATGAAAGAGTTGGTCTCGGCCCGCTTAAAGACGAACTCTGGAGCGGTTCCCTTGTGGTGAGAGAACCATCTGACCCAACGGGCCAATGAACCAGGCTGTATCACAACATATGTATGATGGGTAATTACATATGATGTGTGTTGCAGCAGTGTTTATTTTGCTAATGCCTCTCAAAATGCATCGTGGGTTAACCTAGAGCAAAGACAGGGTGAAATGCATATTTCAGAACTGTCCAAAGCGCATAAAAATACAGACGAAGCCATGTTTCTTGCTCTGAATGATAAAGTAATATAGCGATATCCATTTAGGTCCATTGCCTTGTGGAAGTGAACTGAACCAAGAAGAAATTGCAACAATTTTAATCCCTGTTTTGGAAATTTTTTAATATTTTACAATTTACAATATTGTATACTGCATTTTGCAACAAGACACATTTCAAGCAGTATGTTGTGCGGAGCAGGGTGACTGATATAAAGACAGTATGTCAATGACATTAATTAATTTAAAGACAGTAAAACATAAATGAATAGCATTGCTAAAAAAAAAAAGAAAATTACATAATATCCATATACATAATATTTATCAAGTCATTTGAAAGTAATTTGAGAATTGATCAGTTTGGTAAAAAAATGTTTTTTAACTAGATTGATAAATCTGTAAAAAATTTAATATTTTTCAGATTTATACTTTAGGTTGCGACATCTCAGTGTTTCTGTTCTATAATTCTCTTTTAGTAGTTTCCCAAATAAAACTTATTACATAATACAGCATATATTGGTATTCAGTTACCAAATAGTATGGTGATACCACTTATAATTAGGGTGACCAAAATGCATTTCAGTTATGTTTGTATTATTAATCTATTTGTGAAGCCGTCATGTTCTAGCTGTGAAAATAACCAACCAACCCAATCGTAGAGAGAGGTTTTCCCGCTGATGACAACTGATGGACAGCACGAAGGAATAGCTAAGTGCGTGCCTCATCAAAGTTGGTAAAGACATCTACACCAGCAAGGATTTCATCTCACATACTGGATAATAACCTCAAGAGCTGCTCAAAGCTCCCCAAATTGATGATTTAAAGCATGTAATCATTCATCGTAATGGAAAATATTTCCACCGAACATGTGCCGATCCCGTGGATGCTCGTGCACCACCCAAGGAAATGGTCAAGCACCTACGGATAAACAAGATATTCTCCATTAATTTTAACCAATAAATAAATTAAATAATTGCAACTTTTAGATACGTCTTTCTTCTCACTTTAATAGTTTCTTTGCCGTTGTTATAATGACAAATGTCGAGAGCGCATTATTGTAACGCGAGAGCGCAACAAACGCGCCAGCAGGAATCTCTCCGCTCACAGGCGGATTCCCTTCTCGCTCAAAACTGGATGTGCGCTCTCTCTCGCTCAGATATTACATGTGCGTGCTCAAACTTTGTCCCCCTGCATGTGCACTCGTGAATCTAGAATTGTCTTTTAATGTTTGCCATTATAGTGTGGCTACCCACCGGCAGAAACATTAAGTACATATGCCAAGTTTGCCAACGAATGTAAATAATAGTAGTAAATGTATCTGTCTCACACGTGTCCCACGAAATCACATCTACTGTCCTGCAACAGATCAATAGCCAGGTGGTCACCCTGCTTATAATGTTTGGAAGAAATGTTATAGTATTTACTACTGTGCATCATGGTACTAGCATTTGAAAAATACTG